>LPNX010631675.1:261455-392271 GCA_001517045.1 Pseudotsuga menziesii
GGCAGCTTAAACATAAAATTCGGGGCTATTTTAGCCACCGAAATCACAGGAAGGTTGAAGCGGTCAACACGTCTTACATTGGCAGGAACCGTCAGAATGGAAGCGCATTCATTATCCATTAGCTGCCGAAAAGACAAGATAAGTGGTTGATTATAGTTTGGTAAGAGGTGTTTAAGATATTATTATGAGTTTGATGTGATCTATCCAATCCCAAACCCTCTTTACCCTACACATGTCCCATATCTGTGATCTAATTACTACGAGTATTGTAATTCCAGTTCATATGATCACGTTCCTTGCACTTTCTAGTTTACGGGTCTCATTAGCTAAACCATTCCTTCTTTTCTTTTTTTCAAATCTCAATTGCTAACTATATCCCTCAAAATCAGGACATTCCCTTGATTCATTCCTCATTCCTAGTGTTCGTTCTCGCTGGGCCAAATTGCCCTAATCCCGCGCTGTGTTACCTTCCCCAAAGTTCAAATTTTCAAATCATAGGTGCAGAGAAACGATTTAGAAAATGAAGAGAGGAGGACCTGCCCTAAGGAAAGAGCTTGGTGATATCTGTTACCTGGAATCACACCCCGAGGTATGTCAACTGTTCAAAGACGCAGTTTGTTATAGGCTTTGTGAAAAAATCCAAGGATCTCATCAACAAGTAGTAGAAGCTTTTGCTCTCACATTTGATGGCAAAAAAGCAGTAATCGGCAAGGAAGAATTCCGGGTGGATGAAGCTCTTATAGCTAAAGTGACATAGCTTCCAAGGACTGGAGAAAATTGGTTTAAGACCATTGTTACAAAGAATGTTGAATTTAGATCCTACCTGAAACCTGAGCACAAAAGTATTGCATGGAAGAAGAGCATTCCTACGTCCTATCTCAAGGAGAAATGGCAACACCTATTGAAGTCAATTCTTGTCTACATAACCTGTGAGGGTAGATACAATAGGGTGATGATCTATCATTTTAAACTAATGAATCACTTCACTGGCAGGAACCCCCTGAATCTGCCTTTTTACCTCTGCAAAAGCTTGACTAAGATGGCTCATCAAGTCAGAGCCAAGCCAACCAAAATTGCATGTAGATTATCTCATCATGGCTTGATCAAGCTAATTGTTTCTGAGCTGGTGCAAAGGAGGAACATTGCCTGGGCGTACTTCCTGTTCTGGAATGAATTTGAAACAGAGCTACAGCCAGAGGATAAAAAGAGGTCTTCTTCAAAGAAGTCTTCCACTCCCAGAAGTGGAAAGAGGAAGAGGAGAGCCATCTCTCCAATTGCAGTTGATCAAACCTCTCCATCTTCTAAGACTAAGAAGGCCAAAAGGAATCGAGATTTCAATAAGAAGACAGAGAAAGAAGAAGCTTCTTCACAAGACAAAAATGTCCTCAACCTGCCATACATTGATTCTGAGGATGAAGAAGAGCAAGGAGCTGACCTAGCAAATCAAGTTGCAGCAAGGCATGCGGATCTTCCCTCGCCTACACCAAAGGATGATCAAAGTCAACAAGTTGCAGAGGCTTCATCTAGCAAGCCAAAGGAATCCAGATCTCAGAAGATCAACCATCTGCTAAGGCAAGTGTATGAACTAGAAGTTCTTGAAAGGGAAATTAAAAGAAGAATGAAAGATCAACTAAGAGAAATACTGAATTATATGACTCTCTTCAAGAACTAACAAAGAAGTATACTAAGCTTGAAGAAAGAAATCTCAAGTTGATGAAGGACAACACCAAGCTCTACAGAAAAATCAGGCTGTCAAAATTGCAGACAAAAGATTCAAATCCTCAGTCTCAAGCACATCATAATCTGGAAACCCTAGTAGAGGTAGCCATGAATCTTTATGATCTAGAGGCAGCCTGTGATTCTACCGCCATCCCAAACCCTATTCAAGTTGCAGAGACACCAGAAGAACAACATTGAAGCTTTAAAACACCAAGGTAAATCGTGATTGTTGCAATTCTGATTAACTGTTAAAACAGGCTTTTCGGTGGCTTAGGCGAACACTTCAACTGTTCATTAGCCACCGAAAACAGAGCTTTTCGTAGGTAACAGGATCAAATTTTGCCTCTACTAGCCACCGAAAGTGCAGACATTGTAGAGAGATCTTATTTTTTGCACAAATCTAACTTTTGCTGATCCAAACACCTCGAGGATGGTTTCTAATGATAAATAATAATTAAAGGCATCATAATCAAGGTTCTGTTCCAGGTTTAAAGGCGCCAGCAAGAAGAAAATGATAAGGCTTCCTACCTACTTTGGTAAAAGGTGACTTGTCTTCCAAATGGCAATTTCAAGTTCTCCTTCAGTTTCTACTAGAACTGTCAAAGAAGATCAGGAAGATCTTTTGAGATATGGAGATTGACCATCAAAATAGGATCTTTTCCTATTTTCTAGCAACTGTTTTTGATTGTCTATTTTTAGCAAATTCGATCCAGTTGTTCAAGATCTAGAATAATTTTGTAAAGGCTATAAAACCTATGACTTCTGTAGAACAAAAGGTTCGACTTTGGAGACTTTTCCATACTTGTACTCTCAGACTTCTCATTTCATGTCAGTAATATAAGCTTCTTTTGCCATTTATGTTCAGATTTCATTTTCTACCTTTCTGTACTTGCACTTCAATGTTTATTTCATGTTTGTTCTATTTGTCTCATGCCAGATAGTTGTCATCCTATCTTTGTATTGATGAATTGAATAGCAAGTATCATTTACTTATTATGATTAGCCATTCATATATGCTTTGTGTATGAGTCTGCTAGCATAATAAGAATTCTACATACATCTACCTTTTATAATAGGTCACAGGAGGAAGGTGAGGAAGTAACATGAGTTTGGGCCTGTCTGGGGTTATCGAAAGATTGGAAGTGTGGAGAAAATGGAGGCAGGGTCGAGGTCGGATGGAAGAGGAGAGCGCTGGGGGAGGATGGTACTCCATAATTTCTTAGGGGACTAGGCAAGGAGAGCTGAGAGTTCCCATATTCTCTGAGAGATAAAAAGTCGTTTCTTGCGACGGAGGAGACGACAGTAAGAGGTTTGATGTCGAGGTAGGACGATTGGGAATGGGTGAATGCATACCAAAGTACTCGATGGAGGTTTTTGCATTCATAATCGTACCATTTGTTCATGGGACAAGATCCAGCTTTGAGCGAGGTAGAGGTGGTACGAGTGGAGTGGGGGAAGGATTTGAGTGCAGCTTCCCAAATTGCAAATGAAAGGCACTGGTATTTAGCGGAAGCAGAGTAAAGCGAGGAGAACTAGGTCTCAGGTGGAAGTATCTGGCAAAGAGTAGACGAGAAGATGTCAGGGTTGCCTTCGTTAAACCAAAAGGTGGTCCAGAGTGGACTCTGAGGGGAGGGATGGGTTGGCAGGGGAGGGTCAAACCGAAGAGAGAGTGAGAGAAGTGCATGATCAACAAGGGGGATGGGGACAATTGAAATATTTCGAATGAAGGGAAGCAAGTTCTGGCTAGTGAGAGCATAATCCACCACACTTGCACCCCCTCCATGTGGCCGGCAGGTAAAGAAGCGGGAGTCAAAAAAGTAGGGAAGGCCATTTAAAATTAGCAACTCATGAGATTCCCCTAGCTGCAAGAGATGTTTACCATAAATTGTAGTGGACCCCAAGGAGTCCTCTAATATCTGGTGAAGACCTATCGAGAACTGATCAATCCCCTGGGTACAGAACACATCCTCTGAGCAGTCGTGGAGAGGGATCTAGAGATCTCTGGTACGAGCATTGAAGTCCCCCATAAGGATAACCTCCCCCTCAGCGGAATATTGGGTGATGCCAATGTCCATGTCTATGAAGGGTCCCCATTTAAGCCATTGTGGATGGAAAATGGAGAAGAAGTTGGGGGGAAGTAGCAAACTGCAATGTAGATGTCCTTCGGGGAGGAGACCCTGACGCTAACCCGAATCCACATAAACCTGGCATACTCATCTCCATGTAGAGTACTAACAAACATCTCCATCATATTATCTTCATATTAACATTGAAGTCAGCCAAAACTTTAAGGAAAGATATGACATGTCGAACCTCAGTGTGCTTATTTCCCCAAAAGATAGGCGGATAATCAAATATATCTTCACCATTGTGATAATTAGGGAAACCTGGGATGTTTGAGAAGTCGATGGAAGGATATTCACTGGAGATCCAAGCTCTTTCATCATCCATACTCAACTGTCATAAAACACTCGAAATCACCATGGAATGTGTCTTGCTTTGAACCAAGAGAACTATCAAGTAGTGAAATTTAAAAAATTTGTTGTCGCACGAGCTCATTTCTACACAATAAATCTCAATCAAATTCTATGAGTAGCAAGGTTTTATCCCTTTAATGGAGTCGCCAAGTGAGAAGAAAAAATATGCAATTACATACTTTCTCACAAAACATATTTTTTACTTTTCTTTAAAAAGAACAAAAGGGTTGGTGGAATCACCAGATGGATCAAGTAAAATCCATATTATTTAACTAGATCGATCAATTTTTTTTTTAAAGAAAAAAGGAAAAGGTAAGTCGAACTCCAAGAATAAAAAGATTTATCCTCGGCAATGACACCAAAAATGTATCCTTCACAAAGTCCAAGATGACTCGCTTCATGTTGGCCATCTTGATTTTATGTTCTACCAAAAACATAAGATTGGTTTACTATACAAACTTGTTCTCAAAAATGTTCCATGGGTTGTGCTCCTACAACATCTATACCCAACACCTCCATAGGACAAAGTTAAAGGGACCTTCCAATCTGTCTTCATATCTGAGAGTGAATGTAGTCATATTGTTGCTCCTAAAAAACCCTATAAGACAAAACAAATCAACAACCTAAAAAACAACCTATCATAGGTCCACAACTTTATTCTCAAGCACAGATCTTGGACATCTCACCCTTGAAACATCAAGACAACTCCCTGTCATTGGTAGTGTTATGGCTAGATTCTCTACTCTGCACCCTACTAGAGGTGCCAAGGAGAGGGGTTCTTTTTCAACTGTAAAAGGCCAAGTTGGGGCTGCTTTATGTAAAAGTGTTGGTCTATTGGTGCTCTAAACCCCTTGGTTAGTCATGGCAAGTCCTCCTGGTCCTCATTTCAAGGTGTACTAGTATTGTGGCCCTGTTGACTACCCTTTGATGGGTGGTAACTCCTCATCATGTCGTGCATTTATGCCCTGGGTAGGTATTGGTGCACTTTATAAGGTTTAGTCCCCAAATTATGGGTGACAAACCCTAAAATTTGATTTTAACTCAAATTACATAGGTTGGCCAAAGGAGGGAAAAGTTAGACCTTTCCTCCTATAAATATAGTGCCCTCCCCTCATTTGTAAGCAAGATCATGGGATAAGATATGACTGAAATTTTATTTCTACTTGTGTATATGAGATTTTAAGGGGAGCACACCTCTCTTCTTGACAATTCTAGGGTTTTTCAAGGATAAATTTGAATGTTTCAAGGTTTATTGCAATCTCTCAAGGCTAATTTAAGGAAGTTCGCTCTCTTGGGGAAGGAAGGATATACGGTTTTCTCTTCTCTTTTCTCCCATTGATGCAAGCTAGATCATGTTCTCTTCTCTTGCATTGCAAAGTGCATCCAAGGTAAGAGTAATTAGGGTTTTATGCATGTCATGTTAGTCTTGATTGGTGAGGCATATCTCTTGAAAAATCCCTCTTTTTTTGGGCCTTAGAATCTCATTTGTCCTAATTAGGTCAAGGACTGATATAAGCTAGGGTTTCTAGGTCCTGCCCTTATTAAATTGCACATGCACCCAACGCACCTTCAGATGTGCCCCAAGGAGAGAGAGGCCATTTTTTTTACTAGGAGGGGTGTTATTCAGTAGTGGTGGTCATGGCCAAGCCATTTGGTACTTCCTTTAGGAGTACTATGGCGTAATGGCATTGTTGACTGCCCTTTGTTGGGGTTTTTAACCTTGGGGTTGGTGTCTGTGGATCCTAGGGGTTGATCACTGGGTCGCATGACCCCACACCTTGTTTCCTTGCACTGGTGGCCCCTCTTTCACCTGTGAAACCTTGGTCTCCCTTCACAACCACCTCATATACCCTCCTGGTCCTTCAGCTGACTGGCGCACTCTCTCCTTGGCCTCCTTTCCACAGATGGCGTCATCCTTCTACCCAGGATGTATTGCTACTTTGAGGGGGGCGTTGAGGGATTTACAACATTTTCGAGGTTAGATGAGGCATGACGCCCTCCCTCCAACTCACGCCAGCCTTTCGTTCGGAGTAATTTGCTTATTTTTAACAGTTTTAGGCCCTTGGGGAAAAATACCCCAGGTAGCCGTTAAGACTACTTTAGGCTATTTTTGAATTATTTAATATTATTTTTGTTATAGTTTTAAGTTTACATTTTATAATTTCAAATTGACATTTTAAAGGCATGTCGACCTAGTTATATTTGTAAAGTGAGCATGAGAAGGCTATAAATAAGCCTCTCCTCACTTCATTTCAAACATAAGACAAGTGGGATCAAACAATATGCACTTATTTTACCCGACTAGGGCTCTTTGGAAGTGATGCGCCCCTCTTGAGGAAGGATGTTTTTCTAGGTTTGATGGCAATTTTTTGAAGTTTCTTTGGTTCTATGCTCTTGCTAAAGGTGATGCTATGATTTGTTGGCTAAAAACTTGCACAAGGAGGTACCTAGGGTTTTTCTTAATCGCTCTTTGTTAAATGTTGATGAATGATGTATGTTTATGGATTGAATGGTAGCCATTAGGGCTTCATTTTGTCTTGGTTAGGTCATTTTCAACCTTTAGTAACCTTGGTTTGTAGAAGTACGTCTCTCATAGAAGTCCTTCTAGGCTTAGAGCCTTAGGCCTTTGGGTTTTGTTGTCAAACCTAAGATAGGCTTCTCAAAAGGAAAGGTTAGTCACCTCCTTAGATGCCCTAGGGTTAGGGTAAAATCTCAAACCCTTGTCCCAAACTCTTCATTCTCTTTAAAACCTAGCATCTATGGTTAGTTTAGGTTAGTTAGGGTTTGCATTTTGCTTAAAAACAGTCCATAGACTTGCCCTAGTGGCCTCTACCACAACTCCCTCTAGGGTTCGATCTTGGCCCTAAAGGCCTCGCCCTCCCCTCTTTCCATCTTTCCACCCTCGCCCTAGCCAAACCCTACCTTGCCTTCCCTTCCTTTTCCTGCCCTAAACCTTCGCTTGGCAGCTTTACCATCCACAGCCTACCCCTCTCTTCCCTTTCCAAGCTTCGGCCTCATCTTTTGCTGCCTACCCCTCTCTTCCCTTTCCTAAGGTCCAAACAGACCTCGTCCAGCCAGCTCGGCCTCCCTCATTTGGGTTATCATTGACCTCGGCCACATCTTCCTAGTCTCGGCCATGTTGTTTAGGGCATGTCCCGAGCCAAAATAACCTAAGGGACAGCCCTTGGCAGTGTCTGTCCCCTTACAAGACTGCCTTTGTGACTGCTCCTTGAGTCTGCAATTTTATTGCAAACTGCCCACCTGTGGACAGTCCTCAAACATCCTTGTATCATCCTGTGGTACTGCTCCTCTAGGCCTCCTCCGTGGTATGCATATTTTTGCAGACTTGGCTTCCCTTCACACCTGTCATAAAACCACATTAAACAATGGTTAATAAGTTAAGTACACTAAATTGCATCATACCTTGTTCATTAAATGATCACTGATTGTTGCTATATGCATATTGTTTAGAATTTGTCTGTTGGTGGATAATTACATAAAAGCATTGGCTAACGAACATTATCTTATAGGCTTGTAAAATGTGTAAATTCTGATACTGTTTAGCACATGGATTTATTGCAGACCTTGCAAGCATAATTCGTTAAGATAGGAACACTGATTAATGTGCTCACTACTTTACCTCTGCCATACTGCTGTAATTGGACTGCTATACTTGTGTTGTGTTTGGATGAATGATATTTCACACTTGTTATGTGATATAGGCATGATCTAAATCTGAATTTGCTTATTTGCTTATCCTGGATGAATGAACTGCTGAAGTTGATATATTAATTGCATCTACAAGATTTACATTTGTTTATATAGTATGTCTTCTTCATTCCTCAAACTGACTCCATAGAGGCACTGGTCACTAACCCATTATAAAGAAGATTTAATTTGGTGTCTAAGTGTCCTTACAGACTTGCTATTAGGGCTCTCCCCTAGGAGGTTCAGACTCTCCAAAGCAGTTTGGAGAAATGACTCTCCCCATATTGTTTAGAATTCGTCTATTGGTGGATAATTAAATAAAATCATTGGCTAACGAACATTATCTTACTGTGTAATGTGTAAATTCTGATACTGTTAAGCCCATGGATTTATTGCATACCTTGCATGCATAATTTGTCTATATAGTATGTCTTCTTCATTCCTCAAACTGACTCCATAAAGGCACTGGTCACTAACCCATTATAAAGAAGATTTAATCTGGTGTCTAAGTGTCCTAACAGACTTGCTATTAGGACTCTCCCCATATTATTTAGAATTCGTCTATTGGTGGATAATTACATAAAAGCATTGGCTAACGAACATTATCTTATAGGCATGTGAAATGTGTAAATTCTGATACTGTTTAGCACATGGATTTATTGCATGCATAATTCTGATAATTCTGGACCTTGCATGCATAATTCGTTAAGATGGGAACACTGATTAATGTACTCACTACTTACTTTACCTCTGCTATACTGCTGTAATTGGACTGCTATACTTGTGCTGTGTTTGGATGAATGATATTTCACACTTGTTATCTGATATAGGCTTATCCTGGATGAATGAACTGCTAAAGTTGATATACTAATTGCATCTACAAGATTTACATTTGTTTATATAGTATGTCTCCATTCCTCAAACTGACTCCATAAAGGCACTGGTCACTAACTCATGATAAAGAAGATTTAATTTGGTGTCCAAATGTCCCTACAGACTTGTTATCAGGGCTCCCCTCTAGGAGCTTCAAACTCTCCAAAGCAGTTTGGAGAAGTGACTAAGGTGACAGTGGTCACTTTCTCCTATATTTGCTTACCGGTGTCTAGGCCAGCTATTTCATCCAGTAATAGCCCTAATTAATTCAAGCATTGAATTGCCAATTCTTGAGAGAATGTTGACTCCAATTTTTCTCCTTGTCCTAGGGATAAGATTAAGGTCTAAGTCCCTCTTCTTCAAAATTACAAATTCTATATCTTATATTTGAAAAAATTACAAAAAAATCAAATATATAGAAAAGCCTAATAGGTAGGTGAGGTCTGTTATAGTAGGTATTGCTGCCGCCTAATTCGCACCTCGGGTAACGTGGCAGAAATCTTCAAGCCACTGGGTGCGACCATGGGAGCAAGCTCAAGCCAAGTGCTGTCACCTGATACTCAGCTCCTCCGTCTAGGCCAACTCCTAGCAAAGCCAAGGGGGGTGGACCCTAATGAAAATAAATCTAAGGTTGTTTCTAACTATGAAAGCAGGAAACACAAATTTTCTAGGAGTTTTGAAAAAGAAATGAAATTAGAAACAATGAAATTAGAGAAATTAAACATTTGATCTTTAAATCCCTAGCAATTTCCAACCCTAGGAGCGAAGCTCCATATTTGTCCACATTGTTAGTTCAGTCAAATTCTAATCAAAATGAGTACATGATTTCTTCTCCTGCAGGTGAGGTCAAAACAATCCTAGCTCCAACACCATGTCTAGATCTGGCCACATCAAAATGCATTTTCCATATGTTACTAGGAGGGAAAGGATGTTGTCAAACTTCTTCCCAATAATTTGCCAAAATCATAAAATTTCCAATCTTGTCGATGGAACGCATGGCTTCATCAAACAAATGATCAAAAGTTTCTACATGTTCAATCATGGGTGGTTCATTCATTAATTTGAGTGATGTGTGATTGTTGATTGGAATTGTTGCGTATGTAAGATGTAATTGGATACTACCCCCCAGTTTTGTTGCCCATTCCCTGGATAAAAGCATTCTCCATGCATCAAGAATATCTACCACCAAAACATTCATAGTTATCTCAACATCGAGATAAGCAACTAATTTCATCTTCAAGTTTTCAATTACCCCCTTCGATTCTACTGGGTGTGAGTCCATACCACAAACGTTCCCAAACTTCCTAGTTGTAGTTAGTTCAAGTTGGTTCATGACTTTATAAGGCATAATATTTAATTCTGCCCCAGAGTAACATACACTTATGGAGGATCCACTGATTTATTTCGAGAGCAACATAAAAAGGAGGATACCCATCCCCATTATTCATCATGCTTTGTATCATGACAGGAGGATCCTTTACTAACTGAGGGGTTTTTTGTATGCTTGTTTTATGTTGTATTCCCAAAAATTTGGTAGCCTTGTTATTCATTGATGGTATCTTTAAAATTTCCTCAAGTGATATAGGCATACTAATCTTAGAAAGGAAAAGTGATATATCAATATTTAGGCCCAATGGGTTAGTTTTATCCATTTTTGTTGTTTCTAACCCTAAAAATTCCATGACATAAGCCTTAATGATTAGGATTTTTACCAGTTGCTATAAGGATACCGTCATCATTGAGTTGGACAATTTGCTTGACAGATCTATGTTGATTGGTTCTTGAGAAGGAGGCTTTTCTTTAGGAGAATTCCTTTTTAATATTTTAGCATTTGCTGGAGGTTTCCACATACTTCCTTTGACTACCGCAAGCTTAGGAATAGGGGCAGGTTCAACTGTTTTCCTAGGATGTTCAACAGTACTTCAACTACCTTAGTTGAGCTAGAAATTTTAGGTTTTATGATTGGAGCACCAACTGGGCAAGGGTTCATGTTACTAGGCTTGGCAGTTATGATATGCTTGACCTAGTAGTTTTATAAGTACCATGCGTCACCTCCTTCACCTTATAGGGTTTAGCTAACTCTTGAGATTGCGAATAAGCATATTCATCATGTTCCCAATAATCTTTCCTGTACCGTTCAACCAAAAGGGAAAATGCCAAGATCATCTCACTCATAGTGGTTTTAAATTTAATGGGGACTGCATAGTCAGAGCTAACTTCGTCATAGAATGTCATATTTCTTGAGAGGTTAGATTGGAAGTTATAATCGTTGGTGGATCCCTCAGTGGAGTCGTGTTGTGGAGTCACCAGGTGAACAAATTGTCGTGTTCACCAGAAAAGTAATGCCATAAGAGGTGAGTAATAAAACACATTGAATGTAAAAATTTAACCATCTGAAAATGCAATCACCATATTTAAACCGGATGTGATATGAATGATAAGAAAGTAAAAGCATTCACAGACACCGAAGGTACATAAAATAAACCAATGTAAGCCTCTACTTCCCCAGCAACGACGCCAAAAATGTTATCACAAATCTTGTAGTTGCCCCTTAAGGTGATCCTATTCAAGATGGTAGAGGGAAGGAAAACAAAATTGTGACCTACAGAAGTTAAGACCTCCGAAAGAATATCAGATATCACACCGGCCAACGCTACCGGCACTTTAGGTGAATGCAAATCCTAACGGGCGTCCCTATAACCAAGATGACCCTAAAAATGAGGAACGAAGGTGAATAATGCAAGGTATCTTGATTAGATCTCTTAGTATGTTAGTTAATTAGAGTTTTACACAATTACAAAGAGAGAATGAGTATCTATGTAAAAATCCCCAGATTTACCATAGGGTTTTATGCATGAAATCAGATCTACGGGTAAAAGGTGAAATTATGTGAAATTAGACGCTCAAATTAATTGCTAGATATTAAAATAAAACGATTGGAAGTGACTCTACAATACTTAGTTCGTGGTTTAGGCGAAATTGATCAAATCCCCAAGGAGGTCGATTTTCTCTAAGAGAGGCCAATGCATCAAGTGGGAAAATGGAGTCGAATTTAAACGAAACTTGGTCTCTATGGTTTTAATATTTATTCCAACTTGGGTTTTAAATTTTAAGTGCAATCGTAACCTAGAACAAGAAGAACCTAAAACTAAGGGTTTTGATGAAAGAGAGTGCAGCCCCAAATAGATAGAAAAATAATGAGAGAACTTACCCAGGAAGACTTACTTGATGTGTTTGAGGATGAATGCCAAAGTGATGAAGACTATTCCTGCATGGATCAAGTGGAACGATGATGAAACTCCTGCTCTATCCAAGTCACCCAGGAACTCTCAAGTGCGCCCTCTCTCCTGCCAAGCCAAGTAAAGAACAATGAGATCGACAAGAATATAGCGAATGCCAGTAAGAAGATGAAAGATAAGAGAAAATAATTGATCTTAAGATAAAGCTACTCCCTGTTAACCGCGATTTGAGAGGGAGAAAGAGAGTCTCCCCAACCAATGTGCCTTTGTCAAATATCCTTCTTCCTGTGAAAGTAAAAATATGGATCCAAAATGTGCAAAAGATATTCACCAAGATACTCCAATGCAAGCAAAAAATAGCATCAATAGATCACCAAGAACATTCTTCAATCATCCACGCAAGAAAGAGATCCCAAAACATTTTCTTTATTATTCTTCAAGAGCCAATAGCACCAAATTTCTCGATGGGATAAATGAGGGGGGTCTCTTCTTTATATAACTTTTGACAACCCAAAACCCTAACTCACTTTATGATCCGACGGTTGAGATTAAAACATCATCAACAATGGAGATTATATTTTTAATATTTACATGGATCAATACAAAGGGGGGCGCACTTTGCCCAAGGACGCCTTACTAAGGCAAAATACATCATAGTGCTAGGATATAATAATGTAACATATGAAAGGGGGCGCCTTAGGGACATAAATCATTCTAGGCCCCTCATAACATCATAACATAAGATATACATGATAATACATCAATGATCAAGGTGAGTGGCGCCCCATGGGAGGCATCCTCCCTATAGAAGCCAAATAAAATAAATTGGGATCCTGATCTGAGTGAAACTGGTGCAAAGTGATCCGAAGAGCCATAATACATCATCAAAAATATTCCCAAGCCATTTCCTTTACCTCACTAGCCAAATCGATTTCCTTAGTGAATTTCATAGTCCATTTTTTGTTGGTACAGCCTCCAGAAATAATAAAAATCATCATAACTCTCTGTCGGCTAAAAATTGGGACAAACTGATTGCATAGATGAATCTGGAGACATGGTATAAAGGTATGGGTGACTACTCATACCCCCTGGAGCGTTGTAGCGCCCTAGGAGCGCCATTCTCTGAAGCATCTCATCAATAAAAATGTGATCTGACCAATAATAAAGTGATAATAATCACTGAAATTGAAAACTGACCAAATCCTGACAACTGAGACCACAGTATTGTTGCGGGGCATGTTTGGAGAAAATATAGCCAATATCAATTTTTGTAGTCACTATTTTGGGAACCGTGTTTGAGTTAGACAACAAGGTTGACTAGGTCAAAATACCCAAACTAAAGGTGAGATAATAAGTTGAGTTGATCCTGCATGCATTCAAGGTAAGAGCTGCTCCAAGATGTATATTAATACCCAACTTAAATCATACTAATCAAAATCACGGTGACAATAGTAATAATAAGCAATCAAAATATACTTGTGTTCTCCAATAATCTTTGAATATTCTATGAAGCCCATTGCATATGCCATACTTACAAAGTTTAAGCAATTTGTTAATGTTGGGTGAGAGTGGAAAACGAGGCTTAAGGAAAAGGGTGATGACTTCTAGTTGACCTTGACCAAGTGATCTCTCTGAATGATAACAAATACACACAACCAAAGTGACATATGCATGACAAAGGACAATAGGGAATGGTGGTGTCTCACAAGTGGATAAACTACTTGGGCTTGTTTCCTTTAGGCTCTAATAAGTATTCAATTAACAAGATTTAGCAATTTACAAACATTTAACTTTAAGGCATTTATCACTTTAAAACAAGATACTAGTTAGCCTCCAAAGGCAGGTGCCCTGGAAAGCCTTATGTGCCCTAGAAAATGAATTCGCCTAGCCCCACTGCCAACGAGCATCTATAGCCCCAACGGGTTTGCCACCCTGTTGCCCTGTAGGGACAAATGGGCCTTACATCAAATAATGGATGAGTGCTCATCCTTTGGCCACTAACTAGTTTTATAACATTCATTCATTTAAGCATTAGCGCTTAAAAGCACTACTAATCGCAGCTTGCCTTTTGCATCATTTAGATATAGCGTTTATGCATTCCGAAGCATTAGTGTCTAAAGTCACTATTGTTAGGAGCACTTGCTTTGAGGGGTAAAGGAAAACCATCCGGTGACACTAGCCGCACATCCCTTCCATACTGAATCTACAAACAAAAGGCAAGGAACCAGGCCACATACTTCAGAGCCAGAGACACAAAACAACATGGGGTCCATCATGCATAGGGGTCAAAGTGGGGAAAAGGATCTTCAATATCACAGGTCTTAGTCATAAGTCAAGGGATAAAATAATACAAATGAGACTGGATGTATGGAGAAAGGTGACAAGGTGGAACCAGCATAGCAACGTAGACTATGTTTGTACAAAGCATGGCATAGGAAATGGCCTTCAATATTTGACTTTCCAACCATTCACAACACAAGTTAGGCATCAATAAACAGATCATATAAGCATAATAAGTCAAAGGTGTTAATATACATCAGAGAGAAAACAACCTACCAAGAACCATATACCTGATTTCACCATATGTATGTCTCAATCTTAAGTGCCAATCTGTCAAATGTGTACCATCTATGCTGCTCTGCTCGAATGGAATTTGTCATCACCAAGGTCATCTCATTTGATTAGGAAAAATCAGTCATGCCAAGGGAATGCTCTGCATCTGCTACTGAAAATTGGCTCTGAATGGCTCATGCTAATAAAATGATCCATGCTGTATCCCCGTCAATATGTCTGGCTCGGAGAATAAAAAGAAAATCCATATGCTGCATCATAGCATCCCAGCTACAATATAAGTGATAATAGGTCCACAATGTATTGTTTGTCCCTCATACCTCTCAGATATATAGAGGAAGGAAAGAATCATTTTCATTCATATCCATATTGCGTTCATTCTTATTTACTCGTGTAGAGATGTGACCTAGAAGAGAAGCGCACAAACCCTTTTCTCTCTTGCCTCTCCATTTGTACTTGATCCCTCTTTCTTGGAGTCACTAGGGTTTCATGGTCTTCTTGGAGCATTTTGGAGCACCTTGAAGTCTAAGGTCAAGGTTTATTCCTTGGAGGTTTGAGGTTTGGGTTTTGTAACTAAAAACCCTAGAAGTATTTGGTGAAAACGAAAAGAAAAGGATGTCTTTCCTTGGGGAACTTGTTGGAGTGATTCTTGCATTTTCGAGCTCTTTGGTTGAGCTAGGACTTTTCTTGGTTTTCCCTAGGTAGGGTTTTGGAGAGCTAGTGGATTGCACTAGCCTTCAAAGAAGGCTATCGTATGTACATGAACTTTATCTTGAGCATATTAATTATGTTTTTCGGCTTCCCAGAACTTGTGCAATTTCCAAATTTGATTTTCAGCCATCTATGTTCATGTATTGTTATTAACAGCTACATCTGTCTTTATTAAAGAGGAAAACCTGCATTCTGAGTTTTTCATATATGAGCCCATCTTCAGGGGATCACCGTGCATAAGAAGATATGAGTAAGAATGAAATGAGACCTGTATATTGATATGGACAGAATTTTTTTTGTAAATGAGGTCAGCTCATCCTTCTTGACTTTTATATCACACTGTGCAATGTCGATGATCTTCTAAGCTGATTTATGATTGGTCTCCAGGAGTTGCTAAGTGTCAGACCTTCATCCCTATTCAAAGCATTGTTCCTCTGTTCTATCTCTAAAGCTTCTCTAGTTCTTCTCTGTGTAATAATCTTCTCTGGCAATTAGCTTAGCATTTTCTATGCAGATGTGATGAGCAGTGTTGTGAGCATGCTCTGCAAGAGCAGATATGTGGGAATGGTTTTTTGTTATGTCCATAGCATGTTCTTTGAAATGCACCTCTATTGACCGGCCTGTTTCATCAATGTACACTTTGCCACATGAACATAGGATTGAATAGACCCGTTTCTGTTGTCTTTGGTCCACCAAGTCTTTTGCTGAATCAACCATGCATCTTATGCTCTTAGGAGGAGTAAAGGCTACTGTAATGTTATTCTTTTTTAGCACTCTGGCAATCCTGTCGGTGGTTCCTCTAATATATGGTAATGCAATTTCCACGAATTCTCTTTGCCAGTGTCTTCTGTTTTTGCCATTATAATTTGCTTCCTCTAGTTCTTCTCTGTGTAATAATCTTCTCTGGCAATTAGCTTAGCATTTTCTATGCAGATGTGATGAGCAGTGTTGTGAGCATGCTCTGCAAGAGCAGATATGTGGGAATGGTTTTTTGTTATGTCCATAGCATGTTCTTTGAAATGCACCTCTATTGACTGGCCTGTTTCATCAATGTGCACTTTGCCACATGAACATAGGATTGAATAGACCCCTTTCTGTTGTCTTTGGTCCACCGAGTCTTTTGCTGAATCAACCATGCATCTTATGCTCTTAGGAGGAGTAAAGGCTATTGTAATGTTATTCTTTTTTAGCACTCTGGCAATCCTGTCGGTGGTTCCTCTAATATACGGTAATGCAATTTCCACGAATTCTCTTTGCCAGTGTCTTCTGTTTTTGCCATTATGGTTTGCCTTTTTGATTTGTTGATCATGGTAGCCATTCATCTTAAAGATGTTTACGAGGTAATCCAATTCCTTGTTCAAGTGATATGTGTCTGAGATCCTTGTGGATCTGACAGCAAGAGTGAATGATTCCCATTTTTTGAGTAGTATGGTGATGCGAGTTGGCATGAAGGTATCTATCTGTGTGGGTTCTCTTTCTATAGACCTGAGGCCCCAGATTTCCGTTACCCTTCTAATTAATTGTTACATCGAGAAAAGGAAGTTGGTTGTTCTCCTCCATTTCTATGGTGGATTGGATGTGCTCCGAGAAGCTATTGAGGTCTTTCAAGAAATCTTTGGGCCTCTATTTTCCATGACCCCACATTGCGAAGATGTCATCTACAAATCTTTTCCAAGCTTTTGGAGCGTATGGTGAAGAGCTCATGGCACTCCTTTCAAAATGCTCTATGTAAATGTTCACAACTACTGGTGACAAGGGGAAGCCCATAGAAACAAATGTCTTGTTGATCTGACATAAGTAAAATGGCAATTTTGTTGAGTCATTTGACATCATCATTGAAGAATTAAGGGTCATTTTTCTGCTGTTATATCTGCTGTAAAAGTCAATTTTCAGATCCGGTTTATGCATGATAGGTTTCCCTTGAGAGCTGAAACTTATCTAGCCAGTTTGGTATCATTTCTCCTTGGATTGCCTAGAAGAATGGACTGTTAGAGACTCAAATGTTGTGTCGTTTCGTTGCCGTTTTATACTCGATTTCACAACATCCCTGAGGCTGAATTCATAGTGTTAAAATCCAAGAAACCTCTAGTCAAAGAGGTGAAATTTTCTGTTTTGCACAAAATCTCTAATATAGAAAATTTCTACAATGGGGTCACCTTGAAGTAGTGATCAAACATATTCTTGCACCCAGAAAGATTACATTAAATAATCTTGTGACCCATAAACACATAAGTGGATCAAAGACTGTCCCCATGTCCTTCAAATGTTAATGGAAGGAGGCAAAACAGCTCACATGTTCCAAATGTCTGGAAAGTGGTAACAGTGAAAGTATGTTTGACACAGTTGTATATCAAAAAAGAATTGAAAGAACTCAGGGTGCTGCAACATTTCATCCTCTGAGGAATTTGGCTAGTCAGAAACTCATTAATTTTTATGATAAACACATCCCCACATTTCAAGTCGCCTACCAAGTCAGATCTATGATCTTGGGTATTATAGTTTCTGTCAAACAATATGCCCCTCGTGCTTTGGTAGATTTGTCAATTGATAAATCAAAAGCCTGGGGCTTCTTTGACAGAGCCAAGCAGGGACCCCCTGAATTTATCAGAGCGAGAGGCATGCTGTTATCAAATTCATATTATGTTAAGTTTAAGGCTGGATTTGGGTCAGGTAACAGTAGTTATGCAGACTTGATGGCTTTACATTATTGCTAACAATGGCCAGAGATAGAAATGTTTTTCAAGATGACTTTTGGTGATTCCTCCCTGGTTATTAATTGGATGAAGGGAGTTCCACAAATTCATGATATTTGCCTCAGGCCATTAGGAGATCAGCTCAGGATGATAGCAGACTCTTCTGCATTCATATCCTTTACTCATGTATAAGGGAGCTGAATGAGGCTGCTGATAAATTTCAAAAGAGGGGCAGCAGATTGCAGAAGGTTTTTGGGCTGTGGAAGAAAGGAGGGATGGTATCTCTGTATCATCGATGACCAGATTCTGAACAACTGCCTTATTTTTATCATGATCTGAACTGTGTTTCTGTTAGATTTATTTGTCTTCTAGACTTCCAACAGGAAGAGTTTATGCTGAAAATGATGGAGCAGTTTTCACTGTGTTTTCCTACATGATGTAAAAAATATATGGACATACAACACTGTAAGTAGCCTTGGAATCAGGAAGTATAGACTATTTTCCTTTTTTATTAAACTTATAATTTGGATAACAGGGATCTTATATCTATTTAGACCTGGGTTTGGAATCCAAATGTGCAATAGTACCTGAGAGATGTGATTTTTGTTCTTAATTTGAACAGAAGTTACACTTTTTATTTTCTTGGGAAAAAAATACTTGTTAGATTCACTACAAACGCTAGAACTTTGATACATCTTTCTCTGTGATGTGACTATGCCATTCCGTCTTGCAAATCTAAGGCCTCGTGTATAATCTCATGGACATTTCTATGCAGCACAATTAGAGAGCACAATCACACCTTGATGTGAATGTTCTCTCCTCTTTTTCTTCATCAAAATTGGAATCCACTTCAAGCCAGTGCACTGTCATTGTCGATGCTGGAAGAAATCTTTATTCATTTTGTCAATCTAGTTTTGAAAGTGCAGCCTATTAGTGCTTTCCATTTCTAGAACATTAAGGGGCAAAGTTTTATGCACCAAGTCCACTATTGTTAAGCATTTGATTCAATAACGCAATTTCCTTTTGCTGGTTCATAGGGAAAAGAGCCTCACTTTAGTTTTGGTGTATACTGCACATCATTTTTAAATACATAACAGAGAATTAGCAAAGTATTACTCATTAATCGCTTGATCATTGATATCTTAACAATAGCTATTTTGATGGATTAGCATAGCTGATCTAGAGCTGCCAACTATAATTTGCTGGATTAGCATAGCTGATCTAGAACTGCCAACTATAATTTTGCAAAGCAGCTTAATGTGATGCTCTTTTGGACTCACAGCAAGGGAACCTTACATCAATCAAAACTATTGTCTATACTTTTCAAGTACATCAAATTATGGACCCTGGTATGATAACAAATGTGTTGGCCCATATTACTACTTACCAATGTTTGAGGCATCGAATTGATAGGTTAATGAACTCATCTAAAGGGTGAGGTACCATGCAGTACTAGTAGCTACTGAGAAGTTTCATTATTCAGACTTGTACTTATTCTTCAGCCTCCTGCTCGACGAGATTTGAACCAGCAGATCATTTCTTTTTTCACGGTGCTACCCTCAGGAAGGGGCACTAAGAGAAAGTCCAATAGTAGCACAGTTTTAACCTCCAGATCAGTGGCAACCCCCCCCCCATCCCCTGGGATCTATGCAGCATGACAGGACCAGATCCCTCCCCTTGAGGCAAATAAGACCCCCCAGGCCTCAGGGATGGGATACCTCCGCTCGACAGCAGCGGAGTGAGCAGCCCAGATCATCCACCAGTTCTTCCTTTGGACAGCATACTATTTTGAGTTTCCTTCGTTTGGCCTAGGATGTTAGGGGAGATGGGTCTATTCCATGATAGACCTACTTCATTACTTCTAGATTTTCCTAATTCTGGATCGTTTAGTCTTGTACATCTCCACCCCCATGCAGCCTCCCGTGCTCAGGTGTAATGTCCCCACTTTAGAGACCCCATGATCATTCCCCTAACCCATTCTTTCCCTATGAGTGCAGGCAGAAAGTCATTAGGTAGTTGGGATTAAATTTTGGCCTGTGAATAGTCTAGGTAAATTAATTAATACTTTGAAAGAATAAATTAGCCAATAGCTAGAATATTTTATTATTAATTAAATTGTGTATTTTATATTAGTTGTAATTGATCATGTTCCCATGAGGGCGCACTTAGTCAAATATGATAAGTTTTGGACTTTGGCAGGCTTGCCAAAAGGAAGAAAATATTCAAAAGCTAAAAATCCATGCAAAGCAAGCAAGAAGAGTCACCTTGTTCGAGTTCATGTTCGAATTCGAAGACCTTCAAATTCGAAAAAAAATCGGCAAAGAAAATTTTGGCGATAAAATTCAACAAAAAAATCGAGGGCCTATAAATTCCAATGTTCCCCCAAGTTTCCGGGACGCGAGAGCACAGGAGCGGGGAAACGCACATTGGGGACGTGTGGAGACCACCCCCAAATTTTAGCAAAATTCATGGGGGCAGGTGGACGTCCAGGTCTTAATAAAAATTAATATTATAAATTATTAAATGCCAACAATAACAATTCAATGATTCATCCCAAGTAAACTACTAAAAGTAAATAATAAATAGTAAATACTAAGTTTATCATTGTGCAATGTTAATTAGAATATAGCAAAATAATAATACAAACACGTTATACAGTTCATCATGATAATTTTCGAATTTGTCATTTGAATCTTGATATTCATATTTCTAATTTCAGTCATTGTAATTGAGAACTTGAATCAATGATATTGCATGCGAAAATAGTGAAATAGTAAATTACTAAAGACAACCTGAAATAGAGACTATACAACAATTAAAATTAAAATTTTGTTTTTTTAAATTGAAATTGGGAAAATCGTGGCGGGGCTTCTAAGAGCCCCTTAGTTTCTGGAGGGGACGTGTGGGAGCCCCCCTTCACCGGAGCGCGCTGCAAAACAGGGGGACGCGCCCCCTTGTGAGTTTCCAAGAGTTTCCTAATTTTGGGGACACTGAGAAACGTTTCCCTAGGAGCCCCCGAGCCCCCAGGGTGCAGGGGGCGAGGGGGGCACGCCCCCAACCCTGGGAGGCGAGTCCCCGTGTAACACTGATAAATTTTGGAAATTAAAAAATATTTTATTTTATATATGAAAATTAAATATAATAATACATATTAATTTATTTAAATACTATATAATATACTTTATATATAAATATTAAATATAATGATTTATATTGATTTATTTAAATAAAATAAAATTTTAATAAAATTGATTATCTTGTCAACTGTCCACACCATCGACCATCCAAGAGCAAATGAAATGTCCGTTGTCCACCCCCTCGACCGACCGAGAGCAAACGTAGATAGAACCGGCATGAATGAACAATATTTGTGGCGTGCAAGGGCAACCCATCCTGCAATGTTGCAAACTGATCGCGGAAGACTCGGAACACGGGTCAATACTCACTAGAGTCAGGATGTGAATGACTGTTATCCCTGCTCTCACGACCCTCTGCAATTGACGAAAAAGATGCCCTCAAGCTCAGCCCTCTGCGACTCACAGAACAACGGCTCCACACTTCAATTCACTCATAGAATAATGGTGGCGTCCTCTCATGGAATGATTCACGACGACAGCTCAGTCGCAGAGGGATTTTTGGTTGTCGACTCGTTAATGAGGGAGTTTTGGTTGCCAAACCGTTGTTAGAGACTAGGGTTTACTTGTGGGTTGCCGAAGCGCAAAAAAAATCGTCGAATTTCAACAAATTAATTCGGCAGTCGCAAAAAATCGACGATTTTCGAATTTTATGGCTAAAAAACGCCAAACACAGTGACTTAGCAAGCAAGTATGCAAAGTAGTAAAGCGCTGGATTTTGGGCATAAAGGCAGGAAAGCAGGTAAAAGCAATAAAGCAGGGTAAAAGCAGGAAATGCAAAAATAAATCAAGGCAAAAGCAGCTAGGCACGAAAAGAAGGAAAGTCAAAGACAAAGCAAGCTCTTTCCTATCCAACTCATGAGGGCGCATTGGCCAAGGAGATTTTCTCAAGAAGCTTCCTCTTCTATAAAACTATGCAATAGTGCACCTTTCACATCTTTTGTCATTCTTGTCATTCAAATTAAGAACTTCTGCTTCTCAGACTTAGGGAGATGTGCCCCTAGTCACAATCGGGAGGTGTGCCCCTGTTGCTTTTCCAATCATAGGAGAGGATTGATGGCTTTCAGCCATTAATGGTGGATGTTTGCAGGTTTTCTTATTAGATCCAGAGTTGTACCAGCTTCGTTGAAGAGTTTGGGAGTTTTCCCTTCCAATTCATAAGGAATTTTGGTATCCATCCTCCTTGTACTATTGTTTTCTGCTAAAGGATGTTATCATTAAGCCTTTTGTGAGATTGACTTCGGCCTCCTTTAGTTGTATTTTATGTAATGATGCCTCTCTGCATATTTTATGGCAATTCGAATCAGTTTGATTAAGTTTCATATGAGTTTGTTTTACCTTGCCTAGATTTTAATGCATATTTGACTAGTTTTCCAGTTTGTTTGCATTAGACATTGAAAACTCAACAAATTTCCTTCATTCTTGTTTCTGAAGAAATTCCATGCCTGAGATTAGGAATTCGTGACCATCTTCAAGTGTTTTGGAAGCCCGGAAGTTGTCCCATTTGAGCAGTCCAAAAGACTAGTTTGGCTTATGCGAACTTTTTTTCCTCCCAATTCTTTTCCAAACCCGCATAAACTTATTTTTACTGATATATAACACCATATCGGAGATCTGCAAGCTTCCTTGAGTCAAATTCCCTCACCATTGGTCTCTAGGAAGTGAATAGCAAAGGTTTTAATTTGCATATGCTAGGGTGCCCAGGAGCCTTGGACTAGACTTCATCCTGGCTGATGTTTGAAACATAAATGGTCCCAGTACATTGTGCATAGGAACATGAGCTTTCATAACCCTCTCCTTTCCTTGGTTGGACCTACTTTCTTGATCTTTGATCAATTAATCACTTCAAACTCCTTGCCCACTAGTTTGTTTGAAATTTTCTTGTAAGTAGGAGTTAATGATCAACCTAATTTGATTGGATCATTACAGTGGTATCAGAGCACTTTCCTCTATTCCTGTGAAAAGTAAACTCTCAATTGAAGAAAATTTTGCAATCATGAGACTTGTTTCAGTTAGGAATGATTTCGAATGAATTGAGGAACAAGCTTCTTGTTCAGATGAAGATACCATGTATGTTCATGATGGAATGCATATGGTGCATGAGAATGGCATGTGTCACACTTTATACCTTGGAGGTAGAAGGCCTATTTGGGATAAGATCAACAAGCCATCAAGAGAGGAATCAACTTATTCCACCTCTCACAGTAAAGGAGAAGAAATGAGGACCAAATGTAAATTTTTATTGGATATAGTTGCTTCCCACTTGATGAGGTTTTTTGGATCCTCTTTAGGAAGAGACTCCAAGAATCTTGATCCCGAGACAACTAAGGAGAAAGTTTCATCTGAACATTTGGAGAGCATAGTCTTCTAAGGCTAAAGTGGGTGTTAAGGATAAATTTGGTGCTGTGGATTCATGCCACAAGCAAACTACTAATACACTGCAGCCCTTGGTAAGTATGCGTATGACCATTCTTAATGAAGACTGCTCATCAAATGAACTTGATGAACATTCCACTAAGTCAACTACAGGGGAGATTAAGGAACCTTGCAAGAGGGGAGATCAAGTCACAATGCAGGATGTTGTTGACAGTTCGGAGAGTGAATCCCCTCATGGGCACCCAATATTCTTTGTTGTTAAGTCTGAGATCACTACAAGGGAGATAGAAGATGGGATTGGTAGTGGTAAAACCACTTGTGGAGCAAATTTGGAGAAAGAGAAAAGATCAGCCCTCCAAGCATCCTTAGAACTTCATTATGGAGAATAAGGCAGTCATCCTCTAGCTGAGAGTGAACCTGGAAGTTTGGCGGAGAAATATGCCATCACACCCCCACCACAAGAAGAGATAGAGATGTCTCAAAGGTATTGCCACAATTCTAATTTTTGCACTCATCAAATTCCTTTGTTTCATCCTGATATGGAAGCCACTTCTGGTGAGAAGATTGGCATGGTAAAGCCTTCTAGTGTTGAGATCCAAATATTAGAGAAGGCTAAATTGTTAGAAGAGAGTTTGCATGACTCTCAAGAGTTGCATGAGCACACATGTGATTAGATATGTGTGGCTAATGGTGCACATGACATTTTGGAGCAGCCTCATGTGCGAGGTAAACATGTGAAGTTTTCAGATTTACAAATGCTTGAAGGAAGCATTGAATTGTAGGATGATCTCCAAGCACCTGTCTTGTTCCAGGGAGTTTATGAGTTTTATTTATGTGAAGAAGACTTAGATCTGATAAAGGTGGCTGATTACATCCCACTTGGACCAGCAAGCAAAGAAGCCTATTCATCCATGCATTAGGTGGGTAGATACATAACCAAGTTGGAGACCCAAGGGTGTGCAAGACTTGCTCACACTGGTAAGAGTTCCCTTTTCATATGTGATGAATCTATTGCAATATTTGATATTGTTATGTTATGTGAGCAGCAGCCAAGGCATCTATGGCTGCAATATGGTACCCCTCCTACACACCCATTCATACTTTTGGGGAAGGAAGACATAGCAGATGAAGTGTTGTTTCATGGCATGAAATTAATTGTGAAGTATGGATGTATTGTGGGGGCTATTCAAAGCACAAGTATGAACTACCTACACCATCATGAAGATATTGAGAAGTTGCTACAAAAACATGAGAAGGTTCTTGAACACCTTCCACTTGGAAGATCACCGGATAAAGGAGTGAAGCACAAGGTCAAGTTGAAGGTGGGCACACCACCTAACATGATCCCATTTTCAAAACATCCCATTGCTTGGGGAGAAGAAACTTGCAGCCACATGGAAGACAACATTCCATCCATGACACAATCATCTTAACCATCATGTATGCAATGGCTAATTCTAGTCAAAACTCAATGTAGAGCCTATGTGTGATCAAGGTTGAGCACAACAGTTGGATGTGTTTCATGACCCAAAATGAGCTCAATGACTTGCAACAAGCATTGGTAAATAAATTTCAAGTCTATAATTTTGGTCATGAATGCAAGAAGAGAGGAATGGTTGTAGTAGTAGATGCACTTCTCTCCCTAAGGGAAGATTCACTTGATTGGGAAAATCATCTAGTAGCAGAACAATCCAAAGGAAAAGTTGTACACGAGTTGCTAAATGGTTGGTTCCAAGAGAAGCAGTTTGAAATCAAAGATGAATTCATCTCTTGGGTGCCAAAATCATTTTTTATGGAGGAGTTTATGGGGGTTTCCCATGATTCATTTCTAGTTGAGTACTCTCTTAAAAGGGGAGTAAAAGCTCCACTAAATATCTCTCAACTTTGCAAATACATGAAGAGGTTCAAAGAAGAAAGTGTAAGGCACATCCAGGAATTCCTTGAGATGGGATTCACAAAGCTCCACGTGAGTCCAATTGCATCCACAACCATCCCAGAAAAGGAAAGGGATGGAATGTATGAGGGCAAGCACTTTCCCAAGTTCGATCTCCAGATTGGTCATCACCAGTTTAGATTGAAGGGAGAAGTTCTGCAAAAGGCCATTACATGTTGTCATTTTGGCCATTATGGATCCTTATTCATAGCCATTGAATTGGCTAATGCACCAATTACACTCCAGTCTTGCATGTACAAGATGTCCGCTAAGCAAATTTGTGAGGATGCATTAATTTTTCTTGATGACGTGTTGATTTATTGCAATACTTGGGAAGAGTATCTACACCCTTTGGATATTGCACTAACCTTTCTGGCAGAGCAACTTTTGTATGATAAGATGTCCAAATGTGAGTTTGGAGTGATGGAGATGATGTATCTTGGTCATATGATTGGGAAGGATGATGTCAAAGTTCACATGAGGACCATTTTCGTCACTCTTGATTGGTCAAAGAACTTAATTGTGTCGGGAGAATTCAGCCTCCATACTACTTCCCACATATCCATTGGGAAGTTTCCTTTCAAAACATGGTATTGGTATGGAGTTCCTAACCATATGGCATAGATTTTTGGAGGTTGTAGAGTGCAAGAAGCGAGAGCTTGGATCCAAAAAAATAAAGACACCTTAGAGGCAATTAAGGACAAGTTGCAGACAAAACCAAATCAGCCAAAGACGTGTGGGGAAAACAACCAAACAGTACGAGGCTTCCAAGTAATTAATTCGGCACAATTAATGACAGTGGCACATTTAAAGTTGCAGCCATACAGGCAAATTACCTTGAAAGGAAAGAGGGCTGCAAAGTTGAAATCAATGTCCCATGGTTTGTGCAAAATGGTGGGGATGATAAGAGAAGTTAATTGTGAATTGGAACTTCAGAAAGGAGCAAGATACACCATTCATATCATGTTTCTTATCTTGTGCAAGAGGATGTACCATAGGTGACAGTATCAAGGAAGATTCCTCCATTCGATGATGAGGGACAGTTGGTTCTTGGACCTAAGAGGATTTGCAGCACCCAAGATTGTAATTACTTGAGGACAAGCAATATTGGGAGGGGAGGACTGTAATGTCCCCACTTTAGAGACCCCGTGATCATTCCCCTAACCCATTCTTTCCCCATGAGTCTAGGGAAAAAGTCATTATGTGGTTGGGATTAAATTTTGGCCTATGAATAGTCTTGGTAAATTAATTAATACTTTGGGAGAATAAATCAGCCTATAGCTAGAATATTTTATTATTAATTAAATTATGTATTTTATATTAGTTGTAATTGATCATGTTCCCATTAGGGCGCACTTAGTCAAATAGGATAAGTTTGGAACTTTGGGAAGCTTGCCAAAAAGAAGAAAATATTCCAAAGATAAAAATCCATACAAAGCAGGCAAGTATGCAATGCAAGGAAACCATTGGCTTTTGGGCAAAAAGGCAGGAAAGCAGGTAAAAGCAATAAAGCAGAGTAAAAGCAAGATAAAAGCAGGAAAATCCAGAAAAGCAAGAAAAGCATAAAGAAAGCAAGGCAAAAGCAGCAAAGCAAGAAAAGAAGGAAAGTCAAAGACAAAGCAAATGTGCAAAGCAAGCTCTTTCCTATCCAACTCATGAGGGCGCATTGGCCAAGGAGACTTTCTCAAGAAGCTTCCTCTTCTATAAAACTATGCAACAGCGCACCTTTCACATCTTTTGTCATTCTTGTCATTCAAATTGAGAGCTTTTGCTTCTCAGACTTAGGGAGATGTGCCCCTAGTCACAATCGAAAGGTGTGCCCCTAATACTTTTCCAATCATAGGAGAGGATGGATGGCTTTCAGCCATTAATGGTGGATGTTTGCAGGTTTTCTTATCAGATCCAAAGTTGTACCAACTTCATTGAAGAGTTTGGAAGTTTGTCCTTCCAATTCATAAGGAATTTTGGTCTCCATCCTCCTTGTACTGTTGTTTCCTGCTAAATGATGTTATCATTAAGCCTTCTGTGAGATTCATTTTGGCCTCCTTTAGTTGTATTTTATGTAATGATGCCTCTCTGCAAATGTTATGGCAATTTGAATCACTTTGATTAAGTTTCATATGAGTTTGTTTTACCTTGCCTAGATTTTAATGCATAATTGACTAGTTTTCCAGTTTGTTTGCATTAGACATTCAAAACTCAACAAATTTCCTTCATTCTTGTTCTGATAGTTCATTAACATGTTTCTGAAGAAATTCCATGTCTGACATTAAGAATTTATGACCATCTTCAAGTGTTTTGGAAGCCCAGAAGTTGTTCCATTTGAGCAGTCCAAAAGACTACTTTGGCTTATGCGAACCTTTCAGCCTCCCAATTCTGTTCCAGACCTGCATAAACTTATTTTTACTGATATATAACACCATATCAGAGATCTGCAAGCTTCCTTGAGTCAAATTCCCTCACCATTGGACTCTGGGAGGTGAATAGCAAAGGTTTTAGTTTGCATATAGTGGGGTGCCCAGGAGTCTTGTAGTAGACTTCAGCGTGACTAATGTTCGAAGCATAAATGGTCCCAGTACATTATGCATAGGAACCTGGTCTTTCATAACCCTCTCCCTTCCTTGGTTGGACCTACTTTCCTGATCTTTGATCAATTAATCAGTTCAAACTCCTTGCCCCCTAGTTTGTTTGAAAATTTTCTTGTACGTAGGAGTTAATGACCAATCTAATTTGATTGGATCATTACATCGGGGCCAACGGTTTTTCATATTTTTCATGACTTGGTATAAACTTCACGCTCCATTCGACTTTAGTTTCCTTTGTTGCCTTTTGCCTTTTATAGGAGACCATTTGGCACTCCTACTTTGTCATGACATCATTGTACTCAGCAGTCCCATTGACCTAATTTAGTGGTCATTAGTTGGACGTTAATAAAATTATCTTATCTTAGCTGCAGTTCATCAACAGAATTAGTTTTGGTACTATAACTGTGTCCAATGGAAATAAAAAAAGAGTGCTGGTGGATCTTTCACAGCTACTGAAAGCACTTTAAGCCATTACAAAGGTTTGTTTTACTCTTATGAAAGGACAGAATTAGCATTAATGCCTACAGATACACACCTCATATAGATACTCTCCTTTAAGATGTCTATATTAAACCTGTCAGGATTTAAGCAAGAAAATGCTGAATATATTCCTGAATTTGACTAGTAAGGAAAAAACGAGAATGGCTATAGAAACTTATAAATATATTAAACTTCAACAAGATTTGATGGAAATGAACAATTTTCCTCAAGAAAGAACTAAAATTCACTGGATTATCAAGACACATAAAATTAATGTCCATAGATGGCAGAAGAAGAGGAAAAGGGGAAAATAGAATGCCTACCTTGTTCGAATCTATCTTGTCAAACTTCTTAACAAGTTCCATTACTCTCTCTTTCAGACAACCAGAGTTCTCAGGAGAAGTTTGTGCCGATGCTTTCTGAGAAAATCCCTTTTTCATCACAGGCAACGAAATTCTACCATCTCTTGGCAACAACTGATAATCTGTACCAAGCTTGACTCTCATATGGTTCAAAACAATAGCCCTCATAAATTGCATATCTTTGTGCTGCTAAAAACAAAGAACATGAACTTGTCAGCAAAACCAAGACCCAAAAACCGACACAATGCCCCAGGTAATCATTCATCTTGTTGTCAACTTCCTCTGTTAAAGATCTGAATCATCTGATACATGCATGACATACCTATCTTTTAACCGTGACACAGTAACATAATATACAGGAAAATTTGAACTTTCAGATTCTATTATTATTATCTTTGATTTACTGAGAAGTCTATGGGACTGAAAGATATGTGCATGCTCGGTTCAACCATTGAGGGGATGCCCATATCCTAAAGGTAATACATCTGACCCTGATGAGAACAAACAAATTTTCATCCATGGTTCCCTACTTATCTGATGTAATGCACAAGAAAACCAACTACATACAACCTAGAGCTTGACATGCCAGTAGATTCATGCAGGATCTGACTGAGAAGCCCAATGAAGGTGCAGGAAATTAATGTTGCACAAGTTTCCTGAAATGCAGGATTGTCTAGAACATGGATATGGATGCCTGGAATGGCTAGAAGCTTTGCCCAAATTTGCTGAAATGGGAGCAGAATAATATATATTTATAAAAAAGGAAAATAAAATAAATGGAATAAGGGGAAAACTTCACAGTTAAAAAATACATAGGAACACCTGGTGACACTCAAACAAGGCCAAATAAATAGCCCAGGACTAAACCGGTCTACCCAAAAATACAGAACCGGAAACAGAACCAGTTGGCCAAAACATATATAAAAGATTCATATTTTGATAAAAAATATATCTTCATGTGCATCAATGTAAATCTAAACCATTAGATACAAAATATACAAAGTTTTCTCATATATAGGCCATTGTAAGGGTGAATATTGCAAAATGGCACCGAGTGTAATACACAACTTAACCAAAACACATTAACATTTAGGGTCTAAATTGCATGCAGAGTCCAAAAGTAATCATATTAAGTCTACAATCAAATCAAACTGCATAATCATCCAAATCTAGATCCTCTACATTCCTTGAAATTCCAACACCAATGTCCATATCCAGGTTAAATTCGTTCACGATAGAAGGGAGCATCATTAAACAGGTCAAAATCAGGTCATCCAGGTTAAATTCATTCACAACAGAGTGGGCCATCAAAATTTAGGGTATATTTCTAGGGTTTTATTGTTTTTGTGTTTTTATCTTTTCTTTTGGTCCTTTTGGGGAAACGAGGAAATGCACCAGTCAAACTGAGTCAGTTTGAACCGATTTTGTCTTGAACTGGCCAATTCAGACTGGTTCATGGCCAAAACAAGTCATTTCTGGTCTGAGGGGCCAGTTCTTTGCAGAAATCCCCTACAACTGGTTCGATCAGCCAGTTTAGCCAATTTCAATCTGGTCCTAATATCATTTGACAATATAGCCCAATAAATTAGAAGACAAGTCCAATTGTTTTTGAGGGTTGCTCTGAATTGCAGATGGCTGATATACATCATCACCTCTGAAAGGCATTGAACTTCATAGGTTCAAAGCATAATTTCTTTTACCAATTGAAGACAAAATCATCAACTAAATTGCAGGGGTTTGTTGATATGGACAAAATCTAAAAATAGTATCATAAGTTTATCACATTTCAAGCAGACGTGACCTTCCAACATAAGTGCAATCAGTCCAATGCATAAGCACTACCGCACTGGAAATAATTTGCAAATATTTACTACTCTTTAATTAGAATTAATGCTTTAAACAAGTAAACCCACCCAAGATTTTCATGGTCATACTACAGCATAGTGGCAAACAATAGAGTTAGGGGAATTTTTGACCCTTTTTTGGGTGTCCTGAATTTTCACCATTTTATCGCATGTTTTGAAAGTTCCACAGTTCTCTAAGGTTCAAAGGTTTGTAGAACTTGTTTATTAGAGTCTGACTAGACCACAATTGAAAGAGTTCAAACTCTTATCCTTCAATGCTTCATCAGATGCAAGCAAACAGTCTCCACACCCATCATTCTCGTTTAGTTCAGCCTAGTGCACTCCTACATCATGTTCATAGCTACTCTAACTCAGCAATAGGTCGAGATTGGTACCCACACCTACCCTACTGCTCTTCAAAGTCCATTGCCTTGACTAGCCCCCTCAAACAGGCTCATGGATGAGTTGCAAGGGTCTTAAATCTAGGGGAATCTATGGATATCTTGATTAACCGCCTTCCTCCATTATGTTAAGATTCAATATGCTAAGATAAATAACATTAGTATTCAATTCAATTTCACAACAATGCATATACAGGATCACTAAAAGAAACACAATCACAAGATAGACACAGATTTATCCTGGGAAACCCTCTAAGGGAAGAAACCCAGCAAAACTCCTCAATATAGATGATCAAAAGTACAAAGACAAAACCCCAAACAAGTGCTCCTTCTCCTTGCAGATATCTCTCTCTCTCTCTCTCCTATGTGAATTACACAAATGAGTGTCTATCCAAATGAGGAGCACATCACTCCTATTTATACTTTATCTTCCACTTGCTTTTTCACTAACTAGGTCGGCCCCAACAAACTTAACTGGGCCGACTTACCTAGGAAGACCCAAAACACTATAATATTACTTTCTGGAGGGCTCTATCGACCCGACTTCCAAGCAAGGTTTTATCTCATGACTCTCTGATGACCAAATACAATAATAACATCCCAACGGAGGAATAAAACATCTCCGAATAAATTACAATAGAATATTCTTCAAAGTTACAATATTTCAACACTCCACCTTAACAAGAAGGGTATTCTACTGACAGCAGCAGCATCAACTGTAGGAGCAAGGAGAGAGAGCATCATCAACAACATCAAGGTGATACATCTATAAATCATTGGAAGTTTTCTTCAACAACATTAGCAACTGGAACATCTTCAATATCTTCAATACTAGAGCATCATCTTCTACAGCAGTGAGTCTTCATCTTTAATCTTCTTCTTTGATCTTCTCGATCATCTACAGCAACACTTGATCTTTTGATCAGCAACAACATCATTTGCAGCAACATAACCTGCAACACACATGATCCAATTACGGGATGATCAATCCCTCTCACTTTAGGAGGTAAGTCCAAGGATGATGCAATCCTAACCACATCACTGAGACAAAAGTCTGAGGATCACTTTAGGACTAATGTCCAGGGATGATACAATCCCAACCACATCACAGAGACAAAAGTCTGCGGATCACTTTAGGACTAATGTCCAGGGATGATACAATCCCAACCACATCATAGAGGCAAAAGTCTGCGGATCACTTTAGGACTAATGTCCAGGGATGATACAATCCCAATCACATCAAGGAGACAAAAGTTTGTGGATCACTTTAGGACTAATGTCCACGGATGATACAATCCCAACCACATCACGAAGACAAAAGTCTGTGGATCCCTTTAGGACTAATGTCCAGGGATGATACAAACCCACTGCAACATCATCATCACTACTCCCCCTTTTGAGGAAGGTCCTTTCAAACCACACCAAGCTTGTCACGGAAGTACTCAAACTTTACTAGAGACAGAGGGTAGTCAACACATCAGCGACTTGATCATCAGTGCTCACATTCTGGAGCTTTATAGCTCCCTTCTGTACCACATCTCGTATGTAAAAATACTGAATGTCTATGTGCTTTGACTTGTCATGGAACACTGGGTTCTCCGTCATCCTTATACAACTTTGGTTGTCACATATAATCACTGTGGTATCCAACTCCAAGTCAAATAAACCTGACATCAATTTTCGAAGCCATATTGCTTCACAACTAGCAGAACAAGCTGCTATATACTCTGCTTCAGCTGTGCTGAGAGCAACACTAGACTGCTTCCTTCTAAACCATGAGATCCTGGTGGATCCCAGACAATAACATCCACCTGAGGTGCTCTTCTTGTCTAAGACACTTCCAACCCAGTCTACATGTATAACCATACAATCTATGGTCAAGATCTCCAACATAGTATAGACCAAAGTCTATCGTACCTTTCAGGTACCTCATCACAAGCTTTGCAGCTACCAAGTGAAAATGTCTAGGCTCAACTAGATATTGACTTAGGGTGCTCACAGCAAAGCATATATCTGGCCTATTATTAGTCAGATACATCAACGACCCAATAATTTGTCTGTACTGAGTCACATCCACTAACTTTGACGATTCATCAGCTAACAGCTTCAAATTGGTATCCATGGGTGTGACCATGGCTTTGCATTCCAACATATCAAATCTTTTTAGGATTTCCAAAGCACACCTGGTTGAGAAAGATTCCTTCTAGGTTCTGCCATACTTCCAGACCTATAAAATAGCGCATCAATCCAAGGTCTTCCATCTCAAATTCTTCTACGAGCTTCTTCTTGCACTCTACAATTTGTTTCTCATTTCCTGTCAGAAATAAATCATCCACATACAGCAATAATATGACAGGTTCATCATCCATAACCTTAAATAAAGGTTAGGCCCAACTTTACTTTTGGTAAATCCCAAGCTCGTCAAAAAGATATCTATCCTTCCACCAAGCTCTAGGAGCTTGCTTCAATCCATTCAGAGCCTTCTTCAACTTGCATACGTGAGTCCGTCTGTCTTCAACTTGAAATCCCTATGGTTGTTCTATGTACACTTCCTCCTCATTAACACCATTCAGAAAAGTTGTCTTCACATCCATCTGGTGTAAACTCCACTTCATCATGGATGCAAGTGCCATGATGGTTCTAATGGAAGTGTACCTTGCTACTGGCACAAATGTCTCTTCATAATCAACTCCCTCTTTCCGAGAGAATCCTCTAGCCACAAACCTTGCCTTGTATTTCTCAATACTTCCATCAGCTGCATGCTTTATCTTGTAGATCCACTTGGAAGATACCACACTTTTTCCTCCTGGTTTGGGAACTATATCCCAAACATCATTCTTCATTATTGATTGGTATTCTTCCATCATTGCTTCTACCCATTCTTTAATCTGTATAGCTTCTTCATAACTGGTAGATTCTTGATTTACAAGATCACACATCAAAGCCACATAACTGGAAAATGGCTTTGGCTTCTTGCTTACTCTTGTGGAGCTTTCTGGAGCTCCATGCTTCTCTACTTCTTGTATAATTTCTCTTGCCTAAGCAGGATTTCTCTTTCATGACATATTCATAGTGCAAGGTTCTTGAGGTTCTAGCATATCATGGTCTTCTGGTGTTTCATCTTCGGGGGAGGGTGCAGCTTCTACATTTCTAGGAGGTACATCTTCTTCATAAACTTCTTCATACTAGCACTTTCTGGATCTTTTGAGAGCTGCTTCGTTGTTAAATGTTACATCGCTACTAATCTCCATGTGATGAAATCCTGGAATGTATATTCTGAAGGCTTTGGAGACATCACAGTATCCAACAAATATTCCCTTCTTTCTGGAAGGGTCCAACTTGATTCTCTTTTCTTTTTGTATGTGAACATATACTGGGTAACCAAATATCTTGAGGTGGCTCATTTCATGCTTCTTTCCTGTGAACATTTCTTCTGGAGTCTTGAATCCAAGGGCACTGTGGGATAATCTATTATGTACATAAATTGTCATCCTTGCTGCTTCAGCCCATATATACATATAAAACTTCCTTCACCTTCATGGGGGTTCCAAAATCAAGCTTGTAGCTTGCTTCACCAATTCCTTTGATAGGGTATTGATAGTCATCTCCTAATGATACCTTCTAAGGAGAGTTCTTCTCTTCAAGTTTTGACAGAGTTTTCTTTTGTCTTGCCATGTGCTTTGAAGCACCGCTATCAATAAGCCATGTATCTTCTCCAGGTGTCACAAACCCAGAGAGTGCAAAGAATAATACATACTCTTCTGCATCTTTTTCTTTTGCTTGTTTTCTTCAAGGTCCTTCTTCCTCTTCTTCTTCATCTTCATCTTCAGCTAGGTGTGCATGATGTCTTTTGTTGTTGTTCCTCTTTTTGTATTCCTCTTTCTTCAATGGACAATTTCTGGTAATGTGTCCTAGCTTGTCACAATTGAAACATTGAAAGTTGGAGTAGTTTCTTCTTGGATTGTTTCCTCTTGTCCTTTGGAACTTCTTGGGAAGTTGAGACTCCTTATGGCTTTCCTTCTTGAAGTTAGATTGACTTCTTCCTCTCTTGGTATGGGTGGCTAGGGCTTGATTATCTTCTTTAAGTAGAGCTTTTCTATTGGCTACTCTGGCCTGCCCTTGGATGCAACCTTCCCATACAATGTCGAATTTCATGCTTTTCTTTCTGGCACACATAGTCTGGATGAATGAATCCCAAGGTCCAATGAGACCATTGAGAGCAGTCATAATTAGCTCATCTTCATTAAGGGAGTCTCCAATGGATTCTAGTTTCTCCTTGAACTAGGAGACCCTTGTGAAGTAGTCTTGGATGGATTCTCCTTGGCACATCTTGGTACTCTTCAATTGAGTTCTCAAATTCATCTTTCTATTGATGTTCCTTCCTTCATACATTCCGGTTAGGGCATCATACATCTCCTTCGGGGTCTTCTTGGATGACACTTGAGGAATCAAGTGGTCTTTGATAGAAACAGCAATGATCCTCATTGCCCTAATCAGGTCCTTCTTGTGCTTCTCCTTAACTTCATCCTCTTTAGGTTCTGCAACTTCTTTCTTCATGTATTTGGCAAGATCATTCTCTTCAAGAATGAGGCCAATCCTATATTTCCATGTTCGAAAATTATCTATGCCTTCTAGCTTATCCTCAAGCTTAGTGCTTGGGGCCATCTTATCCAGGATGTCACAAAAAAATAAAATTTCTCAAAATGCAAAACTGACCTTATCAGGAGATGCGCTTGACTGAGGCAAATTGACTGGTACACTTGGTTTCTGGAGATTCCAAATTTCACCTCTCAAAATTGACTTGCGAAATTCTGATCTGCAGTTTCTGTAGTTTTTTGGTTTTCTGCAGTTTTCTGGTCTAAAGTCAAACTAGGGTTTGACTTTCCCGGAGATCTACCCACTCAAAAATTTCGATCTAGGACTCAATAGATGTGCCCTAGGGAGGCGCAACTTTCTATGAAATCAGATTTCCAAAATTCCAACTTTGACAGAAACCCTAATTTCTTGCCCGAAGGAGAAGAGAGAGTTTCACCTTGTGAAAGTTGTCCTATTCAGGCTACCTCCGATACCATGTTAAGATTCAATATGTTAAGATAGATAACATTAGTATTCAATTCAATTTCACAACAATAGCATATACAGGATCACTGAAAGAAACACAATCACAAGATAGACACAAATTTATCCTGGGAAACCCTCTAGAGGAAGAAAACCCAGCAAAACTTCCTCAATATAGATGATCAAAAGTACAAAGACAAAATCGCAAACAAGTGCTCCTCCTTGCAGATCTCTCTCTCTCTCTCTCTCTCTCTCTCTCTCTCCTATGCGAATTACACAAGTGCGTGTGTCCAAATGAGGAGCACATCACTCATATTTATACTTTATCTTCCACTTGACTTTTTCACTACCTAGGTCAACCCCAACAAACTTAACTAGGTCGACTTACCTAGGAAGACCCAAAACAATATAATATTACTTTCTGGAGAGTTCTTTCGACCCAACTTACAAGGGAGGTTTTACCTCATGACTCTATGATGACGAAATACAATAATAACATCTCGACAAAGGAATAAAACATCTCCGAATAAATTACAATAATAAAATACAATAGAATATTCTTCTAAGTTACAATATTTCAACACATTAAGATACTCACTTGATGCATTTGGCCACCTCCTACCCATTATGCAAGAGTTGAACAAGGTCACTTGGGATCATGATTACAAATATTAGCAATATATTGGCAACATCGCGATATTTTGCAATGCTCTCAACACAACAATATTGTCGCTAGAAAAAATAGCCCATTTGAAAATATCGGCAAAAATCGTAAAATAATGCCAAAATATCGGTCAAGTCTGGAGATTTTTTTATATTTTTGGAAAATGAATATTTTTATACTTTTTAAGTTCACCAATATATTGTCAATGTTATCTGACACTTTTCTCGACAAATCTGATACATTGTTTTTTGGACCCTCAGCGATATATTCGCCCACACGATATATTGTCACTTTGCCTGGGATGAGATCTATAAGCAACATACTCAAATCACTTAAACAAATCCACAAGGTGGGTTATGCTCAAAGATTGTCTTTTATGCAAAGCATTTCATGGAGCTAAGGCCTAGACTCATTGTCCAACCTCCATAAACATGCAATTCAAAGTGGGTTCAAATAAACTTTGGTGGAGACAAGATTTGCCAATTGTGCCATCTTCAAGAGGTTGATCCTAAGGAGCATTTCATTTTTTGTTTCCCCTTTATTGTTGATATTTCTCCATGGTTCTAGCATTGGGAAAACATTTTGTCTACATTTTCCTAGAGGGGTCAAATGTGTTGACCAATGGCTAGAGGAGGATGGGCCCAGCATAGCCTTTATTAGACATGTGTGTTGACTAAAGAGTGTATGAGGCTCAAGATGCTTAGCCTTGATTAGTCATGTTCTTTGACTAAGAGTGTATGAGGCTAGAGGTCACACTGCACACTCTATGAGGGAGTGCTCCATGATAGAGTTATTGGACACAATGGCCACACTAAGAGGGGGGGTGAATCAGTGTGTGAGCAATTTAAACCTTTTTACCTTCAATTAATCAATCAGAGTATATCAAGCATTATGTTATCAATTACATCATCATATGCATTAGCCAAATCATAAGCACAACAATCACATCAAAGAGAGACACAATAATATTTGTAATGTGAGCTTTATTTATTTACGATGGAAGACTTCAATCTTCTCGATTACAATCAGCACCAATTGATGAAAAGAGCACCAACTCTCATAACAAAACCCAACCTGCTTTTCTTAGATCCAACTAAGAAAGGGTTGAGTCCAATCCTTAAGTGCAAGATTCTACTTGCAAGCTTGATGTCAATCTCTGATTGTCATCAATCTGATGCTCAACCACTTATGCTCATCAATTATGTCAAGTCTGCTCATCAACACTGCTAGTCAATCTTCTCTACTCATCACTCTTTGCAATCTACTCATCAACACAGCTGCTAGTCAATAGTCTGCTCATAGTCCTTATGCCAAGTTATCAAGGAATTTGTTCATCTAGGTCTGCTCATGTCTTCATCACCATCATCGTCAAGAGTATCATCAGCAAGTATGCATCAAATATGCATCATCATCATCACCAAGGTTTGTCAAACATCAAGGTCTAGAACATCATCATAGGGTATGCATCATCATAGTGTGTATGTGCATCATCAAATCATCATCATGGTGTACATCATAAGGTATACATCACTGTACACACACCACTGTATACATTACTGTATTCTTCACTGTTCATAAACCACTGTATGTATCACTGTACATACGCTACTATATACTTCACTGTATACTGCATTGTTCATACAACACTGTATGAATCACTGTACATACACTACTGTATATATATACCACTGTATACATCACTGTTTACTGCACAAACTACTGCTCATCTCTGTCAAATTATTATCACTTGTTCATTTACATCATCCCTCATTCTGTAGTGTCAACATCATCGTGGCATACTTCTTCATCAAGAGTATATCTTCTCATTCACTGTTCATGCCAACACATCAAGATATGTCTGCTCCATCAAGGGCTTGCTCATTACTGTCATCAATTAACCATTTGTTTAAGAAGCCCTACTCATCACAGTCATCAAGAATGTACACACTATTCAACTGTACATATTACACCATGCTTGTCATCACATGTCATCATACATGTCTTCACCACACTACTATTTTCCATATGAAGACATCTAACATTTCAACATACCTTCATCATCATAATAGTGTATAGGAATGGAGTATGCACTGTCATCATCATACAGTGTCAACAAGGAATATTCATCATTTCATAAAGTATACAGTGATCTTACATTAATCAGTGCATGTCAAAGACTCTGCTGTAGAAGACTTCAACAGACTCTATCATGTCACATTGCATCACTGCTTGTTGTACAAGACCAATGCTCATGTCTTCAAAAGTATATTCATGTCAAGTGTCTGCTCAAACTGTACACTCATTCAAGTCATCTATGCCATGCTGATCATCCTCATATTACTTTCAAGAATAATCAAGAGGTCGGTTCATGTCTTGAGGGTTTTCACTTGTCAAGTTCTGCCCATTGGTTAGATTCTTGGGCTATTACAAACAGACTCTTCTCTTGATGAATTGTAAATCCAAAATTCATAAATAAAAAATGATCTCCTATCAGGTTGCATGCAATTCTCCATAAGTCCATCCAAGTTTCTCTGAAGATATACAAAAATCTCAGAGCTGTCAAACTTTCTTCTCCATCTTTTACTGTTGCTCTTCCTCAGTTTACCATACAGTCAAGATTTTTTTTGAAAGGATTACCTTCTTTGTGTACTGTGTTGTAGAAATCAGAGTTAAAATAAAGGTTAAGCTTGAACAGTCTTTAACACTTTAACAGCAGATCCGAAATTATCTCAGTACCACCGAAAATATCAGAGATATATCCCATGAATTCTTCACTCCACTACCTGTGGCTGCCACCGAATTCTACCTCTTCATTAGACTTGTGTTTATACTGTGGAAGAGTCTGAAACTAGTCCAAATCGGACTGTCAATACATGAAAGATGTTAAAAGAAGGGAAGACTGTTGTAACCCTCGAGCCTCAGTCAATACGTTACCTCGGTCCACGAGTTCTTAGCACACTACTTCACACCATAAGAAGAGAGACGAGCTGCCTCAAAAATCAAAACATGAATTAGCTACCTCAGTGGACTGTTGACCTAACCTAAGTCCAAAATCTAACTGTCATAAGCCTCCAAAGATTCGGGACTATATTGGACTGCTGCTCCACCGAAAAACCTCAGTCACATTTGCCTCAGTCAACGAGTTCACTCCTTCACTGTTGTTGCTCAGTCCATGGAAAATCTCAGTTAGCGAGCTATCTCGTCTTCTCTTCGTTGGATCCATATTTGAGTATGGGAGTGCTTGTTTATATACACATTCATGTGTTGACATAACCTTGAATTGAGGGCCGACTTTAAGGTCAACAAAGTAATTATTTTTTATTATTTTTTATTTTGTATTTTTAATTTCAATTTGAATCATATAATATTCAAATAAAATGTTTGATGTCCATAAGTCATTGTACCACCATTTGAAAGGGTTTTAGGGTTCGTCCACAATCCATCAAGGTCACCAAGGGTTGCATCAAGCCTCAAGGGCTTCATCAAGAACCAAGGACCAAGGACCCTTAGTCAAGGGTATGCAGTTGATCTCATGATCAAGGCATGTGTGCGATGCAAGAAAGTGTGTTCACCACATCATCAAAACCAAGCCTATAAGGGCTTCATCAAGGACCCCATCACCATGACATGTATGACCAAGGATAGCATCAAGTATGTCAAGTGTGTCATGTCATCATCCACACTCAACCAAGTGTGTCAAGTGTGTCATGTCATCATCCACACTCAATCAAGTGTGTCAAGTGTCCAAGTGTCCAAATGCTATCATGCCACCATAGAAGTGGGTGCCAAGTCTTTCTCATGCCCTAGTACCATCTCCAAGGGTTCTAAGACTCCATCAAGCCATCAATAACTACAAATGACCACAGAATGGGTTATTTGTCCCATTTGGTGTTCCAAAGGCTTCTTTAACATGCCAAGGGGCTTCCTAGGCTTCTTCATCATACCAAGGGCATATTCATGGGTTCCTCAATATGACAAAGACCATACAAGGTGATCATCATCATAATGGTAGCAAGAATCACATACAAGGGTTCCATGACCCCAACAAAAACGTGAATGACCACAAAATGGGTCATTGATGTTTCTTCAACCCATCCATGGCTTCTCCATCATCTACAAGGGCTTCAGCACCATCTCCACGGTCTTCAGCATCATGAGCAGGGTCTTCAGCATCGTTAACAAGGTGGTGGCTCCAAGATCCAACCTTATGGGTACATGGACCTTGTCAACTGGATACAAGGTGCTTTAAGGCACACACCATCTATGTATGGGATCCAAGGTATTGGATGTGAGGGTACTAGGATCATCCATACCTATGCACTGCAAGTGGGACTTGGTGGCATCAATGAGTACTTGTGGGGCCACTGCAAGTCCATGTTGGCATCAATGACAATTCAATCAACAATCTCCCCCTTTGTCATTGATGACAACAACTCATGCTCCCCCTGCGAGCATGCTCCCCTTTTGTCTTCATCTCTCCCCCTTTGGTATCAATGGAAAAGGGTGTCCACATATCTGTATCTGAAATCTCTGATCACTGCTCCCCCTTTCAACATGCACGATCCTAAGACCTATCTGTATGCTTGGAGTAGCCATTCGTTATTCTTTGAGTTCATCCTCCAGCCTTATGAACTCAAGGTGTGCTAAGGTCTTTGAGAGACCTTAAGCTTGGCTTGCCATATGGCAGCCATCCTGACTGCATTGATCAACCTCTCCTATATGTAATTGCTCGGTCTTCTTCATCCATACTTGCTTCTTGGCATTTGTCCTTTCAGCATTTGTTCCTTCATTTTTATTGGCTTTCCTTGATGAGAAACTTCTTATGGGTTGTTTTCGTGTACTCTAACAGTCTTGAGCTTTGTGCCCAAAGGCACTACAACTATAACACCTCATAGTACGACAATATGCATCAATGTGACCAACATGGTTGCATGTCCAGCACCTGACTGAGCTGTTGGAACTTCCAACACTTCTTTAATCAACTTCGTTTCTCCATACCTGAGAGTGTCCATGACTGTAGGCCTTTGTCTTTTGATCTTCAAATCTTCCTACATTGGTCTTATTCCAAGGTTCATTGGTTCTTCTTGCTAATGTGTATGAAGGACTCCTCCTTGGTTGACTTCTTTGACTTGCACATTCTTGGGCTTTGTGACCAAACCCACTACAGGTGTAGAATCTCAATGTGTGACAGGTGGTAGCAACACTTCATAAGGAATATAAATAAAGTGCTCACACTTCATTTTCATCATCATAGCATCATCTCTCCTTCTCCACTTGTGCGTAATTTTCAAGAAAGGCCTAGCAAAGGCAAGGAGCAAATAATTCTTGGGTTCTTTTCTCTTCTAGTGGTTCGTTATTCCTCCCTAGAGATTCACTAGGGTTTCTTGTGAAAGAAGGGCACACTCCTTTGTGCTATGGTTCTTCTTCATGATTGGCATTGTACTTGAAATTGATTGATTTGTTCTAAGAAAAGTTGGTTGGGTTTTCTCCCTATTAGGTTTCCCAAGATAAAATCTGTGTGTCTCTTGTGCATGACAATCTTTCTATGAACTTTTATTTTTGCTGCAATTTAAGTTGATAGTTTCATTGTGCAATTACTTAATGAAAACTGTGGGATGAAATGAATGTTTGAAATCATTGTGAAATAATTGTCAATGATCTAAAACTAAGTTAAAAATTCAACATTTATCACGAGATTGAGGGCTATTGCACTGTTTGTTTAGGGAGTCACTAATGTGTTCTGGTATTTCGACCATCATTGCCTACTTATATACATCCAAAAGGCCCTCAAAGTCCAGTCCTAAATTCTTTGGCCACCAACTACACCAGCTTTCACTCAGTTGATTATTTGCTTCTTCCTCGTGCTCCCTTCTACCAAGGCTGCCAAGAAATAAATATTAGCAGTGCAACCTGTTGCCGCCTAAAACACACTTGGACACGGGTAAGTCTCCCAACCGCTAGGTGTGTTCTTGAGAGCAACTATGAGTTTAGAACCCAATGTCACTTCGATTCCTAACTCCTCCGTTTAGACCCAACTCCCTAAAGGTCAAGGGGGGTAATCCCTACTTACCAAGTTCTTTTTTGGAGAGTGTTTTCCGGGAGTTGCAAATTACAAAAATGACAATCAGCGTGCAGTGATGCAAATATTTCAATGTCAAGCAAACCCTCTAACAATCAACCAGTAATGTATGAAAGAGAGAAACAATCAAATAATCAAAATGACCATTGTCATCTCTACTCGAGCTATGGAGTCACAATAATCAACTTCAAATAATTTTCTTAAAGCACCAACTCATTTACTGCAACAAAAATTCAAGAACATGATGACATCCAATAAATAAGTAAGTTAAAATAAAGTGATTACAAAGTAGAGAAATGTAAATGATTGTAACAATGTTATGCAAGTGATCTTGAAAGTTTTAGTAAATTTTATGTCTCTCTTTGACTTAAGGAATTAAGGTCTTTGTTGCAAAGAAATGAACTATTCTAGATGTCTACCCCAAGAGACCATCTCCTTCGATTAGAGAGAGAATGTTGGGTGCTCAACATGGGAACACAAGGTTCCCACCTAGCTCTATGAGTCAAACTCGAAACTTGCTGGGTGCTCAACTGGAGGACACAAAGTGCCACGAAGCCCCCTACAGCCTCTACCCCACTAGCTCCACAGGTCAAGCCTCTTTTTCTCCTTTCTAATGACGATACTTATCTGGGTGCCTATTAAACTAGCCAACACAAATCTTTGGCCTTTCTCGTCACCCTAGATCAGTCGAACCGGCAGGGGGAGAGGATACAGGGCAAAAAACGGGGCTTGGTTTATTTTTAACGAAATGAAGAATTTAACAATTATTAACAATGCAATCCAGCATGATATTGAAAGGATGGCAAAGGCGAATCACTTGCAAAGTGTGGGCAAATAAAAATGAAAGTAAGAAAGATACAAGTCAACACGATTTCACAAGGATGGCAAAGTCGAATCACATGCAAGGTGTGGGCAAATGAAAATAACAAAACAAATAAAACAATAGCCGACACGATTTTGCAAGGATGGCATAGCCAAACCACTTGCAAAGTGTGGGCAAAAATAAAAAAGATAATAAAAACAAAATGAAACTCTAACTAATGTAAACTCACGCCAATCAACAATTGCTTATGCAAAGGTGAGCAAGCCCAACTTCCATTGCTAGCAATGGATGGCAAATAAATTAGACTTGACTTAACTGAAAATGCAAAGCAAGAAATCAAGTCCAAGAGGCACTCTTGGACTTGTTACAAAGGCTGAAATTTTAGCGTAAAAAAAGGTAAAAGGAGTGAGAAAAACCGTGTTTTTTTCCTTTTCTTGAGATGGCCTTGAAGCTCTTCCTTTGGGGTGGCCTTAAAACTCTTCTATGGCTGAAATTTGACAGAGTTTTGCTTTGTTTTGTTACTAACCTACTAAAAACCAGCAAACAGAAAAATGATAAAATGTGCCCAAAATCACTTTGGGGAAGTTAATATGTTAGTGCAATATATATACAAAATTTACACAAAGTTGCCAAATGAATAATTTTGATAGAACTTGAGTATAAAAGGGTTAAAACCAAATTTGAAACACCCAACAAACTAAAATTAAAATGCAGAAATTTGTATGTAAAGAAAGAGAAAATTGGTCCTTTGTTCTTCAAGAAGTGAAGCAATGGGGCATCCAACCAAGGAATCCCACTCTTCAATCCAAATAACCTGCAACTTATAAGATTTTCACTACACAACTACTAGAAGGTGAGAAACAAATAATGAGCAAAGAAATCATAAACTTCAAACTAGAAAATATATGAACTTATTTACTACAAGAATGAAAACTCGCAAAATTTATGGAATACAAATACCATAAATCTTACCAAAGCAAATCAGTATGCTTCCTTGGCCAACCAAATTTGTGTAGCTCCTTAAGCATGCAAGCAAATCATCAATGGGAACAATGGACACAAGATTCCTCCAAAGATTTTGATTACCAAAGCCAAATGGCTGAAAATTACAATGGCCCAAGCAAGGGCAAGAGAGCAAGACAAAGAATGAGAGCATGAGCAAGAGAGTGGGTGAGTGTGTGTTTGTTTGTAACCAAAATGAGGAGGGGAGGCCTCCTTAAATAGGAAAAATGAAAGAGAGAGGCTCTTTGTATGCTATACAAGTGTCACAAGGAAAAAAGGGGGGCCCAAGAGAGGGGGGCGAATTTGGAGGGCAAAACCAAGGTTTGAAATCTCAAAATATAGGGAGAGAAACCCCCAATTTAAAGCTTTTAACCTTATGGCTATGTCAAATGGGGAAGAAACCACCATAGTGGGGCCCTTTCCATTGACTTTAGCTCACCCAACCAATCAAAGAGAGAAGGGGGCACCCCTCTAGATTCGGCAACTCAAAACTTGTTACGTGCTTGCTTGGGGGGGGCCATTTGGGTCTTAAAATTGTCTTAAGAGCCTAATATAAACATTAGAACCTTTACTTGGCCACCCCAAGTGACTATAATCACTTTTCCAAAATTTGGCTCTCTAATTAAATGCCCAATTTCTTGATTTCCATGACTGACCTAGACAAATGTGACCAAAACCATAGTAATACTTGTCTAAATGACTTCAAACTTGGCCCAAGGTGTAGGGGGTTTCATGCCATTTATCTTAAGTACCCATACCCCTATACAACATGAAAAAGGACCAAGTAACCCTCTTTTACATTACAACAAATTGTCTTGAGTCATAATTTTTAATGACAAATTTTTTTTTAAAAACCTATGAAAAACTTAATGAAATTCCACAAGACTCTAGATAATGTCTAGCATGGTAATATAGAACATTCATAGGCCACAATCACCCCGTGGACTCTATTACTAAAACACATTCCACCACCTTGGAGGTAATTTTGAGTGAAAAACTCAAATAATTAAAATCTCTAAAAAGAAATTTTAATTATCCAAGTAAAAAAAGACTTGATGAGAGGACTTCCCTAATGACTAAGTCTTAGGTGATTAAGTTACAAAAACTAGACCTTCATGCTCACATATCCTTAAAAAATCCCCCAAAGGGGTGCAGAAATTTCATAAAGAGAAGAAGAGAAGAAGAGTTGCCTCGCTTGATATAATCATTAGGTACTTCATTCTTATCTTCAAGGGACATCCAACATGTGCATGGTACATCGTTGTCCACCTAGTTGGTTTTGGTGGTCAACATTCTGGCTCCAACTATGGGACGTGTGCTCGATCTCGTCTTCAGGCAAGGAGAGGATACGAGAACTCCAGAATCTCTGGTTCTTATAATCTGTAAAAACATGTCAATTTGACAAGAAAACCTTAGTAGCACAAGTTTTATGAAAAAGTCCAATAAACCATAGGTTGCTTTATTATAAACTAAAAGAAACCTAAATACAAAAAGAAATGCAGAAAGTAAATGCTCACTTTAAGGAGCTTATTTTCCTATCCTAAGCAAAATAAAATAACATCTTAGGTAAACTCAAATATCCAATGCAACCACCTAAGCATTTTATCAACCATAAAAATATTTGTCTTGGCATTGGTTACCAGCCAAAGCAAGGACACATTTATTAAGAAATGCAAACCTACGTGATGATCCAAAATGGGCAGGCGAGATGGGGAATCATAAGCGTGGATAATGTGATCAAACTGCTTCCCAAACTGACAGGTTTTCCCACAGGCTTCCTCTATCCAAGATTGGATAGGACTAATATACACATTTGTCTGATGAGGCACATCGACTACTCCGTCGCACTATTCAACAAGGCTTATCGAATGATAATTCTCTGTATAAGTCCCAAGTTGCTCCAAATCATAAGGAACCTCTGTATGCGAAGATGAGAGATGGGACTGTACTTCAATTAATTGCACCCAATCTAGATCTTCATTGTACTCTTTTTCCAAGTCTTTATTACTGATACTTATGTACGGTTCTGAATGACATGGCTCTGAATAATCATATGGAGAATTTGAACATTCACCTTCCATACCAATATCCCCCAAAGTCTCAAGATCCACACTCCCTTCTCTGGGCATGTCGTAGATGGGATTCTCAAAATGATTTTCGAGTCTCATATATTGGATTTTCAATAAAAGTCCAATAGTCACCATTCCCATCTCTACGTCAGCGACGAGAGAGTCTCCATCGCTGGTATCAGAGAGTCTCCATCGCTGGTATCACATTCCTGGATATAACTAACCTCCTCTTGTTCACAATGATCATCCTTAGAAGTTTTGGCTTCAAAGGTAATACAAGTAGTAAAACATTCCAAAACTTCATCCCTAAGTGGTGAACATGGAGGGGTGTCATCATACACATTACAAACCTAATGAATTTCTTCATAAGTTTCATTACAAGCCTCTATGATGGTCTCTTCTTGAGGTGGGTGTTGGGTGCAAATGTGATGATGATCATCGTCACTAAAATAATCATGAAAAGGTCCCCAATCTTCAATATTTTCTATTGTGGGGTCATGAGGAGGATCTTCAACAATGTCTGAATTTTGATAAACTTTTTCATTGAGATCATCATGGAGGTGTTGCTCAAATTGTTCTCTTATCCTTTTTAGTTGGTCAAAGCCCTTATCTAAAGCAGTCATCATATCTTCTTCACCATTATGCCACCTCTTAAAAAAAAATTCCAAGAAATTTTTTAGCGACGTAATGTTTTTATCAAGAAGACCATAATACCACACCCAAGCATCCTCGCTTAATGTACTAACAAATGCTCGCATCTTACTATCTTGATGAAGTACGTTGACATCATTCACCAAAAATGAAAGAAAATAATAAATATATGATGTGACAGACAGTTGAATCACCATTTCCAAAAAAATAGGAAGCATAACACTTCCCTCTTTTGAAAAACATGGCTCATGGTTTGGAAAGCCCGGGACGCCCGAGAAGTCGATGGAAGGATATGCATTTGAAATTTCTGCTCTGGATTCTTCGTCATCCATAATGGTTACTAATAGCACATATCTAAGTTAATCTTGCATTTCGAACTGGACTGGAGCTGTCAACAATGGTGTCATCTACAAAATCAATCTCAACAATTTTACGAGAAACAGGGTTTTATCCCTTCAATGGAGTCGCCATGTCATAAGAAAAATATGCATTATAAATTTCTCACACAAAAAAAACCATTTTTGCTTTTCTTCTAAATTATAAAACAAAAAGGTTAGTGGAGTCGCTAGATGAATAATAAAGATCTAGTCTAAACATTCATCAAACAAAGCAAAAGCCAACAGGAAAGAAAAAGTCATACTCCAAGAAAAAAACGACTTGTCCCCGACAATGGCGGCACACTTGGACACGGGTAAGTCTCCCAACCGCTAGGTGTGTTCTTGAGGGCAACTATGAGTTTAGAACCCAATGTCACCTCAATTCCTAACTCCTCCATTTAGACCCAACTCCCTAAAGGTCAAGGGGGGTAGTCCCTACTTACTATGTTCTTTTTTGAATAATGTTTTCCAGGAGTTGTAAATTACAAAAATGACAATCAGCGTGCAGTGATGCAAATATTTCAATGTCAAGCAAACCCTTTAACAATCAACCAGTAATGTAATATGTATGAAAGAGAGAAACAATCAAATAATCAAAATGACCAATGCCGTCTCTACTCGAGCTATGGAGTCACATAAATCAATTTCAAATAATTTTCTTAAAGCATCAACTCATTTACTTCAACAAAAATTCAAGAACATGATGACATCCAATAAATGAGTAAGTTAAAATAAAGTGATTACAAAGTAGAGAAATGTAAATGATTGTAACAATGTTATGTAAGTGGTCCTGTAAGTTTTAGTAAATTTTATGTCTCTCTTTGACTTAGGGAATTAAAGTGTTTGTTGTAAAGAAATGAACTATTCTAGATGTCTACCCCAACAGACCATCTCCTTCGATTAGAGAGAGAATGTCGAGTGCTCAACATGGGAACACAAGGTTCCCACCTAGCTCCACAGGTCAAACTCGAAACTTGCTGGGTGCTCAACTGGAGGACACAAAGTGCCACGAAGCCCCTTACGACCTCTACGCCACTAGCTCCACAGGTCAAGCCTCTTTCTCTCATTTCTAATAAAGATACTTATTTGGGTGCATATTAAACTAGCCAACACAAATCTTTGCCCTTTCTCGTCACCCTAGATCGGTCGAACCGGCGGGGGAAGAGGATACGGGGCAAAAAACATGGCTTGGTTTATTTTAAACGAAATGAAGAATTTAACAATTATTAACAAAGGCAGCAAGATATTGCAAGGATGGCAAAGCCAAATCACTTGCAAGGTGTGGGCAAATAAAAATGAAAGTAAGAAAGATACAAGCCAGCACGATTTCACAAGGATGGCAAAGCCGAATCACTTGCAAGGTGTGGGCAAATGAAAATAACAAAACAAAAAAAACACTAGCTGACACGATTTTGCAAGGATGGCATAGCCAATCCACTTGCAAGGTGTGGGCAAAAATAAAGAAGATAATAAAAACAAAATGAAACTCTAACTAATCTAAACCCACGCCAATCAACAATTGCTTATGCAAAGGTGGGAAAGCCCAACTTCTATTGCTAGCAATGGATGGCAAATAAATTAGACTTGACTTAACTGAAAATGCAAAGCAAGAAATCAAGTCCAAGAGACTCTCTTGGACTTGTTACAAAGGCTGAAATTTCAGCGTAAAAAAATAGGTAAAAGGAGTTGAAAAAACCGTGTTTTTTTCCTTTCTTGAGATGGCCTTGAAGCTCTTCCTTTGGGGTGGCCTTAAAACTCTTTTATGTCTGAAATTTGACAGAGTTCTGCTTTGTTTTGTTACTAACCTACTAAAAACCAACAAACAGAAAAATGATAAAATGTGCCAAAAATGACTTTGGGGAAGTTAATATGTTAGTGCAATATATATACAAAATTTACACAAAGTTGCCAAATGAATAATTTTGAAAAAACTTGAGTATAAAAGGGTTAAAACCAGATTTGAAACACCCAACAAACTAAAATTAAAATGCAGAAATTTGTATGTAAAGAAAGAGAAAATTGATTATTTGTTCTTCAAGAAGTGAAGCAATGGGGCATCCATAGTTTTAAAAACCGGAAAAATCAGAACCGAAACCGGCCGGTTCACCGGTTCGGTACCAAACCGGGTCAAACCGGTTGGTAAACCGGATCGAGGACCGGTTAGTTACCGAACCGGCCGGTTGGTAACCAAACCGGTTCGGTTCAGTAACTAACCGGTCCAACCGGCCGAGTTAGCCTCTGACCGGTCCGGAAACTGAAGGTTAGATCTTGGCCCTCACTCAGTGATTGATATGTTGGCATCTTTTTGGATCATGGCCATTTGACAATAATACAATTCTGTAGGATTTAATCTGAAATGTATGTATTATTTTTAACTTTTTATACTGAACATCATTATTACAAATTTACAATGTACGTAAGATGAGATTGGTAAGTGTATGTATCTTACAATATATGTGCAACATAAGAGATGGTCAGAATATGTCAATTTGCTAAATACTTGCCAGATTTTAAAATTGAAAGTCGTCGTTTTTACAGATGTATGCTTCTGCATGGATTTGAATGGGATGTGCTTCTTTTAGAAATTTCTTGTTGGGCACATTTGCAAGTTGAATCGTGTTTCACAAGAAGTTTCGAACAGCATTTCCATTTTGTAACAAGTAAATAATTCCCCCCAAAAGTGAAGTAAACCCTAAGAAACTCCAGCAATTTCCTAATATGGAAAATGAATTCCTCCTATCCTATGTAGTGAAGTGTGTAGTATGCATTTGTTGGATGTTTGTGTAGAAAACTGTATATCAGGATTTAGTGGGGCTAAGTGGGATGTATGCTAAGTAACAAGACACTTCCAAATAAGGCCCGTGTCCCGTATTCCACGTGTCGGACACAACACTTGCCCTAATACGTGTCCGACACCATAATTTTCATGTCCCAAAATCTGGACACTTTCCAACACGTGTCGGACACTTGCCAAGAACGTGTCCTGATTTCTGTACATGTGTCCTGTCAAAAAGGGTATTAAGGGAGGAAGAGGATAGAGGAAAGAGCTATGACAGTAATGTTAATTTTGACATGGAGAAGCAGGAAGACGATTGACAATGGCTAGTATCATTCATGAGCTATTATATTCTTACCTGTGGCTATTTAGTATTTTCATTTTGTATCTAGTAGGACAGTAAATACTAGACTTAGTACTAAGTAGTAAGTAGTATCTACTCTATTTATATAATTTTTTAATATATATATAAAACGTGTCCCCCGTGTCCTATTTCTGGGGTCGTCGTGTCTCGTGTCGAATACTCATATTTTCGTGTCCTCATGTCATGTGACTTAGGATGTATGTATTGGTTAATTAGTAGTAATTAGCATGGTATCTGCTTTAGCAATGGATATTTATTCATTCCATGCCTTTTAGATTTCACATAAATATGTATTTATGAAGAACAAGTCCTTTGGATTCCCTTTTCCCCAGAATATCTGGATGGAGGGGGACTCAATTGCCTGCACCTAGTAGGATTCTCTAGCTATTGATCCCATGACCTCTATGTGATATACTGGATAAACAATGCAACAATCAATATCAACAAGAAAACAATGAACTGTGACTAAAGGAAATTCTCAGGCTAGAAAAAAACAATGAGTCAATGAAGGTTTGAAATTTGAAACTTGTCCATTTAAATTATTTAATACCACTTTATATGTGCTGATATTTGTGCCATTTTGATATATTGACTCTTATATGGTATATATATGAGCAGATTTTGGTTATTTTGTCTTCAATGCCTTGGAATCATGGATTATAATCTTGAAAATGTTGTTTTTCTTTAAAATTTAAATATTTGATGTATTTTTTAGCAAACCGGTTCATTAAATTCAAATCGGCCGATTTATGACCGATTCATTACCAATTCCGATTCCGATTCCAATTCCGAGTCCGATTCCGATTTTTAAAACTATGGGGGCATCCAACCGAGGAATCCCACTCTTCAATCCAAATAACCTGCAACTTATAAGATTTTCGCTACACAACTACTAGAAGGTGAGAAACAAATAATGAGCAAAGAAATCATAAACTTCAAACTAGAAAATATATGAATTTCTTTACTACAAGAATGAAAACTTGCAAAATTTATAAAATACAAATACCATAAATCTTACCAAAGCAAATCAATATGCTTCCTTGGCCAACCAAACTTGTGTAGCTCCTTAAGCATGGAAGCAAATCATCAATGAGAACAATGGACACAAAATTCCTCCAAATATTTTGATTACCAAAGCCAAATGGTTGAAAATTACAATGGCTCAAGCAAGGGCAAGAGAGCAAGAAAAAGAATGAGAGCATGAGCAAGAGAGTGGGTGAGTGTGTATTTGTTTGTAACCCAAATGAGGAGGGGAAGCCTCCTTAAATAGGAAAATGAAAGAGAGAGGCTCTTTGTATGCTATACAAGTGTGACAAGGGAGAGAGGAGGGCCCAATAGAAGGGGGTGAATTTGCCTAAGGAGGGCAAAACCAAGGTTTGAGATCTCAAATATGGGGAGAGAAACCCCCAATTTAAAGCTTTTAACTTTATTTCTATATCAAATGGGGAAGAAACCACCATAACGGGGCCCTTTCCATTGACTTTAGCTCACCCAACCAATCAAAGAGAGAAGGGGGCACCCCGCTAGATTCGACAACTCAAAACTTGTTATGTGCTTGTTTGGGGGGGGGCGTTTGGGTCTTAAAATTGTCTTAGGAGCCTAATATAAACATTAGAACCTTTACTTGGCCACCCCAAGTGACTATAGTCACTTTTCCAAAACTTGGCTCTCTAATTAAATGCCCGATTTCCTGATTTCCATGACTGACCTGGGCAAATGTGACCAAAACCATAATAATATTTGTCTGACTGACTTCAAACTTGGCACAAGGTATAGGCAGTTTCATGCCATTTATCTTGAGTACCCATACCCCTATACAACATTAAAAAGGACCAAGTAACCCTCTTTTACATTACAACAAATTGTCTTTAGTCACAACTTTTAATGACAAAAAATTAAAAAAAAACTATGCAAAACTTAATGAAATTCAGCAATACTCTGGATAATGTCTAGCATGGTAATATAGAACATTCCTAGGCCCCAATCACCCCATGGACTTGATCACTAGAACACCTTCCACCACTTTGGAGGTAATTTTGAGTGAAAAACTCAAATAATTAAAATCCCTAAAAAAAAAATTTAATTATCCAAGTGAAAAAAGACTCGATAAGAGGACTTCCCTAATGACTAAGTCTTAGGTGATTAAGTTACAAAAAACTAGACCTTCATGCTCACATATACTTGCAAAATCCCCTGCAGGGGTGCGGAAATTTCATAAAGAGAAGAAGAGAAGAAGAGTTGCCTCGCCACTGCCTCGCTTGATATAATCATTAAGTGCTCCATTCTTATCTTCAAGGGACATCCAACATGTGCATGGTACATCGTTGTCCACCTAGTTGGTTTTGGTGGTCAACATTCTGGCTCCAACTATGGGACGTGTGCTCAATCTGGTCTCCAGGCAAGGAGAGGATACGAGAACTCCAGAATCTCTGGTTCTTATAATCTGTAAAAACATGTAAACTTGACAAGAAAACCTTAGTAGCACAAGTTTTATGAAAAAATCCAATAAACCATAGATTGCTTTATTAGAAACTAAAAGAAACCTAAATACAAAAAGAAATGCAGAAAGTAAATGCTCACTTTAAGGAGCTTATTTTCCTATCCTAAGCAAAATAAAATAACATCTTAGGTAAACTCAAATATCCAATGCAACCACCTAAGCATTTTATCGACCTTAAAAATATTTGTCTTGGCATTGGTTACCAGCCAAAGCAAGGACACATTTATTAAGAAATGCAAACCTGCGTGATGATCCAAAATGGGCAGGCGAGATGGGGAATCATAAGCATTTATAATGTGATCAAACTGCTTCCCAAACTGACAGGTTTTCCCACAGGCTTCCTCTATCCAAGATTGGATAGAACTAATGTACACATTTGTCTGATGAGGCACATTGACTACTCCATCGCACTATTCAACAAGGCTTATTGAATGATAATTCTCTGTATAAGTCCCAAGTTGCTCCAAATCATAAGGAACCTCTGTATGCGAAGAGGAAAGATGGGACTGTACTTCAATTAATTGCACCCAATCTAAATCTTCATTGCACTCTTTTTCCAAGTCTTTATTACTGATACTTATGTACGATTCTGAATGACATGGCTCTGAATAATCATATGGAGAATTTGAACATTCACCTTCCATACCAATATCCCCCAAAGTATCAAGATCCACACTCCCTTCTCTGGGCATGTCGTAGATGGGATTCTCAAAAAGATTTTTGAAAGTCTCATATATTGGATTTTCAATAAAAGTCCAATAGTCATCATTCCCATCTACGTCAGTGACGAGAGAGTCTCCATCGCTGGTATCACATTCCTGGATATAACTAACCTCCTCTTGTTCACAATGATCATCCTTAGAAGTTTTGGCTTCAAAGGTAATACAAGTAGTAAAACATTCCAAAACTTCATCCCTAAGTGGTGAACATGGAGGGGTGTCATCATACACATTACAAACCTGATGAATTTCTTCATAAGTTTCATTACAAGCCTCTATGATGGTTTCTTCTTGAGGTGGGTGTTGGGTGCAAATGTGATCATCGTCACCAAAATAATCATGAAAAGGTCCCCAGTCTTCAATATTTTCTATTGTGGGGTCATGAGGAGGATCTTCAACAATGTCTGAATTTTGATAAACTTTTTCATTGAGATCATCATGGAGGTGTTGCTCAAATTGTTCTCTTATCCTTTTTGGTTGGTCAAAGCCCTTATCTAAAGCAGTCATCATATCTTCTTCACCATTATGCCACCTCTTGAAAAAAAATTCCAAGAAATGTTTTAGGGACGTAATGCTTTTATCAGGGAGACCATAATACCACATCCAAGCATCCTCACTTAATGTACTAACAAATGCTCGCATCTTACTATCTTGATGAAGTACGTTGACATCATTTACCAAAAATGAAAGAAAATATATGATGTGACAGACAGCTGAAACACCATTTCCAAAAAAATAGGAAGCATAACACTTCCCTCTTTTGAAAAACATGGCTCGTGGTTTGGAAATCCCGGGTCACCTGAGAAGTCAATGGGAGGATATGCATTTGAAATTTCTGCTCTGGATTCTTCGTCATCCATAATGGTTACTAATATCACATATCTAAGTTACTCTTGCATTTCGAACTGGACTGGAGCTGTCAACAATGGGCTCATCTACAAAATCAATCTCAACAATTTTATGAGAAACAAGGTTTTATCCCTTCAATGGAGTCGCCATGTGAGAAGAAAAATATGCATTATAAATTTCTCACACATAAAAACCATTTTTGTTTTTCTTGTAAATTTTAAAATAAAAAGGTTACTGAAGTCACCAGATGAATAATAAAGATCTACTCTAAACATTCATCAAACAAAGCAAAAGCCAACAGGAAAGAAAAAATCATACTCCAAGAAAAAAATGACTTGTCCCAGGTTACAGCGCCAAAAATGTTGCCACCTAAAACACACTTGGACACGGGTAAGTCTCCCAACTGCTAGGTGTGTTCTTGAGGGCAACTATGAGTTTAGAACCCAATGTCACCTCGATTCCTAACTCCTCCGTTTAGACCCAACTCCCTAAAGGTCAAGGGGGGTAGTTCCTACTTACTAAGTTGTTTTTTCAATAATGTTTTCCGGGAGTTGTAAATTACAAAATTGACAATCAGCGTGCAGTGATGCAAATATTTCAATGTCAAGCAAACCCTTTAACAATCAACCAGTAATGTATGAAAGAGAGAAACAATCAAATAATCAAAATGACCAGTCGTCTCTACTCGGGCTATGGAGTCACAATAATCAACTTCAAATAATTTTCCTAAAGCATCAACTCATTTACTTCAACAAAAATTCAAGAACATGATGACATCCAATAAATGAGTAAGTTAAAATAAAGTGATTACAAAGTAGAGAAATGTAAATGATTGTAACAATGTTATGCAAGTGGTCCTGTAAGTTGTAGTAAATTTTATGTCTCTCTTTGACTTAGGGAATTAAGGTGTTTGTTGCAAAGAAATGAACTATTCTAGATGTCTACCCCAAGAGACCATCTCCTTCGATTAGAGAGAGAATGTCGAGTGCTCAACATGGAAACACAAGGTTCCCACCTAGCTCCACATGTCAAACTCGAAACTTGTTGGGTGCTCAACTAGAGGACACAAAGTGCCACGAAGCCCCTTACGGCCTCTACCCCACTAGCTCCATAGGTCGAGCCTCTTTTTCTCCTTTCTAATGAAGATAATTATCTGGGTGCCTATTAAACATCCAACACAAATCTTTGCCCTTTCTTGTCACCCTAGATCGGTCGAACCGGCGGGGGAAGAGGATATGGGGCAAAAAACGGGGCTTGGTTTATTTTAAACGAAATGAAGAATTTAACAATTATTAACAATGCAAGCCAGCGTGATATTGCAAGGATGGCAAAGCCGAATCACTTGCAAGGTGTGGGCAAATAAAAATGAAAGTAAAAAAGATACAAGCCAGCACGATTTCACAAGGATGGCAAAGCCGAATCACTTGCAAGGTGTGGGCAAATGAAAATAACAAAACAAAAAAAACAATAGCCAGCACGATTTTGCAAGGATGGCATAGCCAATCCACTTGCAAGGTGTGGGCAAAAATAAAAAAGACAATAAAAACAAAATGAAACTCTAACTAATCTAAACCCACGTCAATCAACAATTGCTTATGCAAAGGTGGGCAAGCCCAACTTCTATTGCTAGCAATGAACGGCAAATAAATTAGACTTGACTTAACTAAAAATGCAAAGCAAGAAATCAAGTCCAAGAGACTCTCTTGGACTTGTTACAAAGGCTGAAATTTCAGCGTAAAGAAAGATGTAGAAGGAGTGAGAAAAACCGTGTTTTTTCTCTTTCTTGAGATGGCCTTGAAGCTCTTCCTTTGGGGTAGCCTTAAAACTCTTCTATGGCTGAAATTTGACAGAGTTTCGCTTTGTTTTGTTACTAACCTACTAAAAACCAGCGAACAGAAAAATGATAAAATGTGCCCAAAATCACTTTGGAGAAGTTAATATGTTAGTGCAATATATATACAAAATTTACACAAAGTTGCCAAATGAATAATTTTGACAGAACTTGAGTATAAAAGGGTTAAAACAAATTTGAAACACCCAACAAACTAAAATTAAAATGCAGAAATTTGTATGTAAAGAAAGAGAAAATTGGTCCTTTGTTCTTCAAGAAGTGAAGCAATGGGGCATCCAAGTGAGGAATCCCACTCTTCAATCCAAATAACCTGCAACTTATAAGATTTTCACTGCACAACTACTAGAAGGTGAAACAAATTATGAGCAAAGAAATCATAAACTTCAAACTAGAAAATATATGAACTTCTTTACTACAATAATGAAAACTCGCAAAATTTATGGAATACAAATACCATAAATCTTACCAAAGCAAATCAGTATGCTTCCTTGGCCAACCAAACTTGTGTAGCTCCTTAAGCATAGAAGCAAATCATCAATTGGAACAATGAACACAAGATTCCTCCAAAGATTTTGATTATCAAAGCCAAATGGCTGAAAATTACAATGGCCCAAGCAAGGGCAAGAAAGCAAGAGAAAGAATGAGAGCATGAGCAAGAGAATCGGTGAGTGTGTGTTTGTTTGTAACCCAAATGAAGAGGGGAAACCTTCTTAAGTAGGAAAAATGAAAGAGATAGGCTCTTTGTATGTTATACAAATGTCACAAGGGAGGGAGGGGGGCGAATTTGCTCAAAGACGGCAAAACCAAGGTTTGAGATCTCAAATATGGGGAGAGAAACCCCCAATTTGAAGCTTTTAACCTTATTGCTATGTCAAATGGGGAAGAAACCACCATAGTGGGGCCCTTTCCATTGACTTTAGCTCACCCAACCAATCAAAGAGAGAAGGGGGCACTCCCCTAGATTTGATAACTCAAAACTTGTTACGTGCTTGCTTGGGGACGGGGGCGTTTGGGTCTTAAAATTGTCTTAGGAGCCTAATATAAACATTAGAACCTTTACTTGGCCATCCCAAGTGACTATAGTCACTTTTCCAAAATTTGGCTCTCTAATTAAATGCCCAATTTCCTGATTTCCATGACTGACCTAGACAAATGTGACCAAAACCATAGTAATACTTCAAACTTGGCCCAAGGGTGTAGGGGGTCTCATGCCATTTATCTTGAGTACCCGTATCCCTATACAACATTAAAAAGGACCACGTAACTCTCTTTTACATTACAACAAATTGTCTTGAGTGACAATTTTTAATGACAAAAAATTAAAAAAAAACTATGCAAAACTTAATGAAATTCCGCAAGACTCTGGATAATGTCTAGCATGGTAATATAGAACATTCCTAGGCCCCAATCACCACTTTGGAGGTAATTTTGAGTGAAAAACTCAAATAATTAAAATCTTTAAAAAAGAAATTTTAATTATCCACGTGAAAAAACACTCGATGAGAGGACTTCCCTAATGACTAAATCTTAAGTGATTAATTTACAAAAAACTAGACCTTCATGCTGACATATCCTTACAAAATCCCCCGCAGGGGTGCGGAAATTTCATAGAGAGAAGAAGAGAAGAAGAGTTGCCTCGCTTGATACAATCATTAAGTACTTCATTCTTATCTTCAAGGCACATCCAACATGTACATGGTACATCGTTCTCCACCTAGTTGGTTTTGGTGGTCAACACAGCCCTTGGTACATGATAAGTGTGAGCGTTGGGGACTATTCCTACTTCCAAGAGGCCCCAACGTCATTATCATTCCAGATCCCTTACTAGCAATCAAATGAGGCCACCCAAGTCTCAACAGTAGGAAACCTTGTCCAAGCATAAACACAATGCTTAGGCCAAATTATCTTCTAGCTCCTCCTCAAAATGACACTCTATTCGAAGTTTCCTCCCTTTGGCCTTGGATGTTAGGGGAGCCAATGCTGGTGGTTCCTGAAATGCTTGCATTATTTGTATTCCAGATTCCAAGTCTATTCTCTCAAATCTACTTTTTGCTATCAATGCTCGAGTTTTCTTAGCCTAGAGCTTGCACTCATCTTGTCTTAGCTTAGGGCAGTACTTTATTTTACTTTCAACATCTTGTGTTATTTAGATATCATTTCTCTCTATCCCCACTATGTATCACCACTATTGTACTCAGTGGTCCCATTGACATACTTTTGTAGTCATTTGTTCGACATGAACAAAATTAGTTTCTCTTATCTAATCTTATCTTGAATCTATGGTCATACTTTTAACCATGGACGCCAAGTATTATGAAATTACACTCAAAGTTATTTAAAATTTAAAATCGACTTTCCTATATGGTTCTTTTGATTTTCTTTTGCTAGAAACACACTGCAATGAACCAAGCTAAAAATTTGAAGTTATTTTCACTTTAGTGTTCTTTGAGCAATATAACATATCCATTTTGCAATAGCAATCAAGCTTCTTTATGGTAGATCATGTTGATTTTCCATGAGGCGAAAGCATTTTATTGATTGATAGTTGATTTTCCATGAGGAGAGAACATTTTATAAATTGAGTATAGGTTTTTTTTTAATTTTATTACTAAATTGATGTTTTTGGGCCTTTCTAGCCATTTCTTGGACCCATCAACGGTGATGTGGTGCTGAAACAATGCTTAAAAGGTGAAAGTTTGGCATTTTTTTTGGTCCCATGCAGTCATGGACGTCTAGGGGTTCCCAACTTGTCAAGAGCATTGCGAGGTTCTCAACTGCCAAAACACCATCAAGGTTGGATCAACCTTCACCTCAAAGCTCCCAAAAAGTTTATGAATCTCCATAAATGCTCTTGTCCATTCTAGAATGTTTCCTTTCATTTCCCAAGAACAAGGAAACATCGAGAATCGGTTTCCCAACCCTTGAGAATAGTTCCCATGCAACTAGATGTTGGATAGTTGAACAAGTCTTTGGCATTTACTTTGGACACTCAAGTGAAATATTACAAGAGCTACAAAGTCTATCATCTAGAACTATGATGTCAACAAAAACCTAGCAGATGATATTTGTGGCAATAGCATCTTTTATGGAAATCAAGGATGTACTCTCTCAATGGAATAGTAGGCTCTGTTACATCATGTTTATCACATGATCATCTAGGTCATATCGCTATGGTTTGTGAAGTGATCTTGATCTTGATACTCAGGGGTCATTTATGGACGCACACATCTTTCTTGGCACTACCCTTTTGGTATGCTCACTAGTCACAGTGATGGCTAGGTAGCTATCAACTATTTTCATCTCTAACAAGCAGGCATTTGGGAGAATGGATAGTGCAAAGGTATTTGTATTGAACCCTTTGAGTTTGCAACATGTCAATCTTGGATTGTTATAGCACTTCTAGAGTTTCCAATGATGACACATTGGCAAGTGTCTATTGGCGAGGATGTGTTTGTTACACCTTGATGATGTACAGAAGACAGAGCAAATGATACCATGGGTTTATTGATGCATTTGTTGTGATTGGATATACATGTGGTTAGATGTTGGTTTTATGATTGCTCATCATGGATTCCCTAGGTTTTAGCATGGATTTGGTTATGTTACCCCCTAACATGTAGGGGTGACTTGATCCTCGTTTCCTAAGTGGTTTTCCATCACATCCAGCAGTTCCACAAATGAGATCTATGGTTTTCCCATGGACATTTGATAGAGACACTTTCAACTTGCTCAGCCTGCCATGCCATATGCTAGAGACAGATGGAAACATCCAATTGAATACCAGTGTTATGACATATCCTCCCTACTTATGGTAACTACTTTTTTAGGTGTGGACATGACAAATTGGAGGTCAAAGGTGTTATTTTATAAGGGCTCAAGTATCCTTAAATATTGTTTCAATAGCTTACGAAGCATCATGGTGTTGTTATAATTCTTCCACGTCAAATTAAGTGTCTGACCTTGTGGGTTAGGGGTATCCCTAGGTATCTAAGCAAGTGTGACCATCATTTCATGTCATTCACAACATATTACATAGTCGTCTTTCATATCATGTCATTTCACTGGCCATTTCACCCATTTCCCTGATGTCCCTTTTTTGCAATTAACTTATTATGTGTCATGTTCTAACTTATTATGTGTCATGTTCTAAGGTCTCTACATACTCCTATATATGGTGCCTAAGCCAAAGTTAAAAAAGTCAAAGTACTCTATATTGGATGTATCATCTAGTCCCATTGACCTACTTCTGTGGTCATTCGTTGGACATTAATAAAATGATCTTATCTTATCTTATCTAAGGGAAGTCAAGCAAAATGATAAATGCAATATATGTGTGCAATGCCCCCTTTCAAAAAGTTAATTTCCCTATGTCCCAGGTTATCAAAGCCAAATCTAAAGCAAAGGGACTACGCCGAAAAAGGATTAAATTTTTTTTTTTAAATGAAAATAAAAAAGAAAAGATAAAAAAGCCAAAAAGAGCCACAAGGTAAGAATACCTGAAGAAAAAAATCATTCCCTTCTAAGGCACACATATGGAAGAAAAATCATTAACCCCTAGCTCTTGAAAGCTATGGGGCAGAATTATAACATAGACATCCTCTAATGATAGTTAATTTGTGAACCCCTCTCCCTAACATTATGTTAATTACCTTTCATTACATTTCATTACCCTCACTTTGTTTAAGAAACTTGGGAAGTTCACTTAGTCTTAGGGATGTAACATGAAAATCTAGATCAATTATGGCTGCACCATGGTAGTTCTAAGGTTATTGAGATAATTGATTAATGAGTTATTAGAAAAGTGCACATAATAACCTTTTATGTTAATGTTTGCATATAATTAAGTTACTTTCTTTAGTCAAATTTAACAATGTCCAACACTTGTTGATGTTCTATAGTTTATGTCCCCTTCTCATAGGTGGTGCGCCCTCCTTCATGCACACTACTATATACTAAGTCAACGGAATCGGCGAATTTTCGCCTTGGAATTCGAAAATCGACGATTTTTTGCTGCTGCCGAATTTGTTTGATTAGAATCGTCGATTCAAATCGCGAATTCGATTTTTTGTTGATTTCGATTTTGAAGACAATTTTTTGTCGATTTCAATTTTGAAGACGATTTTTTATCTATTTTTTGTCGATTTCGATTTCGATTTCGATTTTGTCGATTTTGATTTTCATAAAATTTGGCAAAAGTTCGTTGATGTTTATTTATCTGGCTGCCCATGGGTTAACCCTACTCTCTCCCTAGCAAAATACATCCGCACGGAAATGCATTCTCCTTATTGTGCAGTCGAAGCCCTCCCTCTGTCTTTGTCTATCGCATTTTCCCCATTGCCACCTTCATTTTCCGCCTGTACAGTGCAAACTCCTACACACAGGATTGACGGATCTTGTGACGTGAACGAGGTATGAAGGCCATTGTTGTGTGACCCATGGGTTGTCACCAGTGAGCGGCAGTGCTTAGTCCGTAGCCGCTTAGTCACCAGAGATGCAATTAAGATCACATCGACACTATGCTGGTGATGTGTTTAACTCGTCCTATCTTTTTTTGGATGATGAATTTGTATAACTTTTTAATATTGTGTTTTAATATTAACATTTTAAAATGTATTATATTTTATATTGTGTTTTAAAATTTGTATGACATTTTAATATTGTGTTTTACATGTGTTGTCTTAAATTTTGATTTGAATAAGTTAAAGTGTTTTTAAATATATATGTTTATTTATTAATGATTAATGTTGATATATGATCATATTGGATTATATATACATATATATATATATATATATATATATATTCAATTTTATAATATCTCGAATTTAATGCCGAATTTTATCATCAAAAATTTTTAAGGTCGTCGAACTCGAACACGAATTTGAACCAAGTGACTTAAGGTTATATATATAAAATAATAAGATAAATATAAAAAAATATATAAAAAATAAAACAATTAAAATGTAAATATAAAAGTACATATAAATAATAATATATTTAAAAAATAACAAAATCATGAAGAAAGGGTGTGACTTTACAAATAGTCACCTCCTCAAGCCCAATAAGCCTTATATAAGCCAATGTTTTTATTGCAATTTTCATATCTGAGATTTTATTAAGAATATACATTTGTTTTTTTTTCTCGTGTTTATTATTTCTGCTCCATTAGTATCAGAGCCCAGTGTGACGCGCACTGCTCCTGCCACCACCATCCAGATTCTCTAGCCACCATCACCGCTTGCCATTTTCAGTCGTTGTCTGCACCCTTGTTCTTTCCCTCTTCACCACGCTCTCCCGCCACTCCATCCCCCCTTCCTTCGCATTTGCACCCTTCACTCCACTCCCAGTGCTCTATGTCCTCCACCCTCATGCGACCCACATTGCTTCTCATCTCCTCGCGTACTCCCATCTTCCTCCTCCCTTGCATTCTTCCTTGCTCACCCCCACACCGCTATCTGCTCACCCTCTGTCTCAACCCTCCTCCCTCCACCTGCAACTCCTCATGCCTCCTCTCCAACGCGCCTACAGCCTCCCAGTTTCGTGCCAGCCTGTTCCACCTCTCTCGCACACGCCCTACCTCCTCTGCATGCCCCGGACCTCGCCTCTCCATTGCTTCCGCCATCCCATTTTCCTGCCTCCCATGCTACTCGCTGCCTACTATCTCCACTCATCCATTCCCACGTCAACCCTACAAACATCAACCAAAAAAAAAGAGTTAATAAAAATAAAAATTATAATGATAGTATTATTATAAAGCATTTTTATTAACAAACTTTTAAAAACAATAATATTAAAATTTATTTTAATATTAATACTTTTAAAATATTTCAAAAGCTACAAAAATAAATCGCGGTTGGCTGGGAAAGGACAACCAACAAAAATAAATCAAATTTAGCATGGAAAAAATTCCAATAGTCACCAAAATGAAGTCAACACTAGATTGGACCAATTAGACGAAAAAGTCAACCAAAAGTATGCAAAGCTCAAGGCAAAAATCAACAAAAATAATAATGCATTAACGTCAACCGTCATAGGGCTCAAGGCAAGCATAGAGCAAGGCATCAGTGCGTTGAAGGCAGATCAAAAGAAAACTCGAGAGTATCTCAACAATATCTTGGCCAGATTACAGCTACATACTTCGATCCCCCCACCTAGCCATAACCCATCACTAGATCCCTTCAGTACACCTCATCCAAGCATGCCCAAAACGCCTAACCATCAAGAGACGACGCCACCCCATGGAGTCCCTTTCTTTAATATTCCATCAATATCGATCCCCCCAACACACGGATACCAGATAAGGGTAAAACTAGAATTACCCAAATACAATGGTGACGAAAAACAATGTATCGCATGGATCAATAAAGCAGAAGAATACTTTGACATCCATAACACACAATACAATAGTGAGAAGATTAAATATGTTCCCATGCAATTGGAGGGTAACACATACAATTGTTACATGCGGTGGAAGACTACAATGAGAGTTTGTTCCTTAAATTGGAATAGCTTTAAAAACGATCTTCATAAAAGGTTTCAAGGCGTAACCAAGAAAGACTTCTTTGCCAAGATCACCAGATTGCGGCAAAAAGGTAGTGTAGATGAGTACACTTGTGAATGGGAAGCTTTGGCGAATCGAGTTCCAGAACTAACCGATGACCAACGATTGTTAGGATTATTAATTAATCCTCCCTTGACCACCATAGTATATTTGTCTTTTCCTAGCTTACGAGGTCATTGCCACTTCACTAGTGCCATGGAGGAATCACTTGGGGGCCACCTAACACTCAATGCGCCTGTCTGCATGAGTTTAGGAGCTCTAGGGACCAATCCCTATAATTTAGGAACCCACTCTGAGTGCCACTAGCAATCACCAGTAGTTGCCCCTAGTCGGTGTTCAGTTATGTTCAGTTATGCTTTGATTCCCATTAGTTAGTTCACTCTCAGTCACCCTAACGCCACTTTGCATGATTTGAGGAAAGTAGGGCACCTTTGCTCACCTAACTCAGCCAGTTAATTGGTTGTGAACTGATTCAGTGATCCGGAGTTGTATAAATGAGCTCTAGTGGTGATATTCCCACATCGAGTTAGCTCTGAGGTCAGTCCAGGTTGGTAGATTCGAATCCTATCTTAGGCATTCGAATTCTCCTATTTGTAACACCATTGTATTCCATACAATATACTGATTAATGGATGTAATGATATTCTTCCAATTTTGTCTCCATGTGTATGCAATTTTTCCTTCAATAATTGATCAGTGTTTACTATATTCTTCCTCTCTTTTGCATCCTTCTTTTCAAAGTTAATTCATGTAGGCCCGAATATCCTATGCTTCATTAAATTAAATATGGTACCAAAGCAGGTATCTAGGCCAACTTCAAACCTTGGAAACTTCCATTGATGCACCAGATGGAATCAAGTTCCACATAATTCTTGGTATTCTTGCCTTGCTCCCTCTGTATTCTGTGTAGAGAAGTCTAGCCAGGTGTAATGCACCCAAAGAAAGTGCACATGTCGAAGTGGAGAGTGTTTGAATTGGTTTGATTATGAATTGAAGAGTTTTTGCAGTGTTTTTGCGGATTAATTGAAGATTTTCTGAAGAATTGGTTGTTTCTTGAAGCTGTAAGATGGAGAATTCAGCAACTTTGACACCCAGAATCCTCACACCCTTCAATTATTTTGATTAGAGGGTTGATATGCAGATTGTCTTGAGCAACAAGGGTCTGTACAGGGTCACCATGGGCAGAGAGGTCGAACCCCAACAGCCACTTGAAAAGTCCAAGCATCTAAACAAGTTGGATGAAGCACGTGGCTTCATGTGCATCCACATCTCCAGGGAGTTGCTCTTCCATCTTGATGGACTGAGAACTCCAAAATACATATGGGAGAAGCTCGAAGCCTTGTTTGGAAAGCAAGATGAGTTGAGGGGCCATATTCTGGAGAATGAGCTGATAGCACTACAGCCCAGCAACTTCGAAACTATATAGCAATTTTTCTCAAAATTCAAATCTCTTGTCATGCAATGTAAGCAGGGTGAGATTAAGAAGAAGGATGAGCAATTGGTGCTCTCCATTCTAAGCAAACTTGGCCTAGAATTCTCAGTGTTTGTATCCACCTTTCACTCTGGGAGACTGACAACTCCTCATTGGCAAATACCATCCCTTGATGCCTTCACAAAATCTCTAATACAAGAACAAGACAAGTTGATACAGATGGGAGCCCTCAGAGCCTCCCCAAATAAAGCTCTCTTGGCTGGTGAGACAAAGAATGCGCAAGGAGGAGGCAGAAGGAAAGGAGAAGAGGAACTGAATTTGAACCTAAAGAAGAGTTTGATCCAGCAGATGAAGCCTCGAGCTCTAAGAAGGACAAACATCAGAGGTTTGACAAGGGCAAATGCTCCTACTGTAAGAAAGGAAACCATACAGAGAAAGGTTGTATGAAGAAGACCATAGATAAGATGTCAAGACTCCTTGAGCAACACAATATTTCCCTCCCTAAAGGCACAAGTAAGGCTGACTCTGGAGATAAGACCAAAGATCATGAGAGATGACATGCACTGAAGGCTGGATTTTAAAAATCTCATGCCTTCCTCATTGATTCAGGAGCCTCCAATCACATGGTTGCATCCAAAGAATCATTCTATCCATTACAACTTATTGATGGTCCAAGTATTCACATGGGAGATGACACCCAAACCCCAAGGTGAAGGGAATGGTTCAATCAAGTTAGAGCATGGATTGTTCAAGAATGTCCTCTATGTGCCCTCCTTAGCTGCAAATTTGTTGTCTGTATACCAAATGACTCATACAGGCTCACCAAAGCAAGTTGTATTTAGTCCTGACTCAGTGGAGATCTCAAATATCTCAACTAGGAAGATTATAGCGAAAGGTGTTGCAAACCATGCCTCCAAGGCATATGAATTTTCACACTTTCTGCCATACTCAGATCCAGTACAATCTCAGCTGCCATTTGAAAGGGAAGGTAAATTCATCCTACCTAAACCTTTTGCATATGAGAACGTTTCCATTAATGTTTCAGATTCAGAATCTGAAGCTGAGGACCAAGTTGAATCATTTTTTGGAATTGAAGAAGAGGTTCAATCAGATCCAGATCCATATCCAGTCCCTACTCCCAATCCTAGGCCTAAATGGGCTCAAAAGGTTATTGAGGGTGTTGGGAACATGACTGGAGAGTCATCTAACATGAGGAGAACAAGATCTCAGTTTCATAAAGAAAGCCTTGCACTATGTCAAGCAAATCCACTCCTCCCAAAGAGATGCTACCAACTCCTAGAGAGATGCTTCATGATGGTAAGGTCTGATCAACAATTCTGCTCACTAAAGAACAAATTGGATCATGTCACTCTTCCTCCAGAAAGAAGAAACAAAGGAAACATTTATTCTCGTATCTGTCAACAAATTGGAAGGTGGAGAGGTTCACATGCACAGTACCAGGAAGCTAGTGCACACAAGGACCATCACACTGCACTACTGCTCCACAGAGATGCAGATTGCAAAAATATTTTCACAAGTTTTTTATTCAAGAAGAAATTTTTCTCTCTTGATGTGAAAGCTTGATCTTGGTTTTGCTGCTTTTTTTTTTTATGGAGGGGGGTTCCCATGAGGTTTTGTGAACTGATTCAGTGATCCGAAGTTGCATTAGTGAGCTCTAGTGGTGATTTTCCCACACCGAATTAGCTCTAGAGTCAATCCAGGTTGGTAGATTCGAATCCTATCTTGGCATTCGAATTCTCCTATTTGTAACACCATTGTATTGCATACAATATATTGATTAATGGATGTAATGATATTCTTCCAATTTTGTCTCCATGTGTGTACAATTTTGCCTTTAATAATTTATCAGTGTTTACTATATTCTTCCTCTCTTTTGCAGCCTTCTTTTCAAAGTTAGTTCATGCAGGCCTGAAGATCTTATGCTTCATTAAATTAAAGGACTGTAAACATACATACATGGACTAAAACCGCACATTCAAGATGAGCTAGAATTACATAACATTTCTACGAAAGACGTAAGGCCAAGATCATCGAGAACAAGTTCAAAAGAATCGCTCAGATTAGTTTAGACAAAAACTACTCCAAGAGGAAGCCTCCCCAATCAACAAATACGGGAACTTCAAAATATATGCCGCCGCATCCAAGGGAAGGAGCAAAACCCAGTTTGGAGGCCCAGAGGAAGAAGGAAGGAAATGAAAATATTGTGGAGAAAAATGGGATCCTAAGCATATATGTTTGCAAAAGAGAAACCCCCTAAAGTTGTATGCCTGTGAAGCCGAAGAAGAAGAAGACTCTGAAAGTGAAGAATCAAGATAGGATGATGTGGGAAACCAGCATGACTGCCACTCAGAACTATTAGATGATACACCCAAGATATCATTAGCCGCCATTACAAGGATATCCCAACCTCAAACACTTAAGCTGAAGGGACATATCAAAAACAACAATGTCTCAATTCTCATAGATATTGGCAATACCCATAACTTTATTAATGTTAATCTTGCTAAGATATTCAACCTATCGTATACCCAATTCCTAACATGAAAATTATGGTAGCATATGGTAAGAAGATTGAAAATCTGGGAAAGTGTCACAAGGTTAAATTACAAATGCAAGAGTATAACCTAGAATCTAACTTCTTTGCAATACCTCTTGGAGGAGTAGACATGGTATTGGGAATCCAATGGTTGCAAACATTGGGTACTTATTCCGCAAACCATCAAGAGCATTTTATTAAGTTCAAGTGGTTAAGAAAAAAGTACAAATTGTACAATTTCCAACCCCCCCAAACGCAATTGGTTACATCAAATCAAATGGAAAGGCTAATTCGAAAAGGGGAAAGGCTAATTCGAAAAGGAGCACCTGCTTACATAATTCAATGTCAAGAGATGGAGTTGCTCACTTGTGAAGGAGATAACTACAAACCACCAGAAATACAAGATCTAATCCCAAAAAACCACGAGGTGTTCCAAGAGCTTCTAATGGAGCTCCCACCAAACAGAAATATTGAGCACATAATTGAGGTAGAACCAGGAGCAAAACCTATAAATATCAAACCGTACAAATATCCATATCATCATAAAACAAAGATCGAAAGGTTATCCCAAGATTTGTTAAAATGTGGTGTCATTTCAAAGAGCATAAGCCCTTATGTAGCTCTAGTAGTGCTAGTTCGAAAGAAGGATGGATCTTTCAGGTTTTGCATATATTACAGAGGATTAAACAAGATAACAATCAAGAATAAATTCCCTATCCCATTCATCGATGAGATGTTGGATGAACTTCATGGAGCTAGGTATTTCTCAAAACTAGACTTGAAATCAGGGTTAGATTAGAAGACGTGGCAAAAATTACCTCTTGTACTCATGAGGGCCATTATGAGTTCAAAGTAATGCCGTTCAGGTTAACCAATGCTCCAACCACTTTTGAAGCTGCAATGAACGGATTGTTCCAGCCATATTTGCAAAAGTTCGTATTAATATTTTTTTATAATATCCTCATATATAGCAAAACTTGGAGAGAGCATCTCCAACACCTAGATCAAGTACTTACCATCTTGGAAGAAGATCAATTTTATGCAGAAATGTCTAAATGCACCTTTGGAGAAGAAGAAGTGGACTATCTTGGCCATAAAATATCTAAGGAAGGAGTCAAAGTTGATCCAAGTAGGATCAAGGCAATCACTGAGTGGCCCAAACCAGATAACATCTCGAAATTAAGAGAATTTCTAGGCTTAACGGGATACTATCGAAGATTTGTGAAGAATTACGCCCATAAGACTGCCCCTCTAACAGATTTATTGAAGAAAAATTTATTTAGATGGAATGATGAAGCCGAAAAATGTTTTGAAGCATTGAAAAACATTATGTCATCAAAGCCAGTATTAGCAACACCAGATTTCACAAAACCCTTTGTAGTTGAACGTGATGCTTCGGGATTCGGGATAGGAGAGTCATCCAATAACATTCGAAAGCAGGAAGCTCAACAAGAGAGAGAGAGTCTGAAGTCCACATATGATAAAGAAATGCTTGCCATTATACATACTCTAGCAAAATGGCGACAATACCTTCTAGGGAGCAAAATCTTGATATGAACAGGCCACAATAGTCTTCAATATCTTTTACAACAAAAAACACTACCAAATGAATAGCAGAAGTGGATCAAAATAATTACTACATTTGACATGGAGATATTGCATAAAAGGGGAAAAGACAATGTAGTCGTTGATGCTCTATCTCGAAAAGATGAAGAAGTCAAAGCTTATGCAATTTCAGTAGCAGTTCCAGACTGGTTGGATGAAATCCAAGGTGAATATGTCAAAGACCCAAACACGTGCCTTAATCAATAATCCTAATCGAGGTCCAAAATTCGAAAGGAGGAATGACATCTTACCCTAAAAAGTGTTCATTCCCTATGAAGAAAATTCAACAAATTGGTTTTGTCATCAAAAACGAGATCATACATCCCCAAATAAAACAAATACATGTCATTAGAAATTAACCAGCTCCATGACACCTTATGAAGCTATGAAAGTTCTTGTTAGTTTTTGGTTGCTTCATATTAAAAATTGTTACTCGAACAAGAACTTCCGCACAAGTTTAGTCTCAAACATGCAAGAAGTCATCCAAGTCGGTTCTGTATTGTAATTCACATTATTAATAAAGTGAAAGTCTTATATTTTGTTGTTGAGTCTATTGAAGTGTATTTTTAGATACATTTGTGATTTAAACTAATATCAATCGCACATCTCACTAAGAGATTAGGGTTTTGGTAAATTAGGGTTTCAACTAAATTATAAAGGCAAATCAACATAGAGGGTTAAGACAAATTAATTATCACCCAAAAAGACAGTTTGGTAGAGTAGATTTAGGGCACCAAATAAGAGCTAGTTCAATAGCCAAGCAAACGACAATGTGCAGGTCTGTACAGGACAAATTCGTATCGTCATGAGGATCCATACGAACATGTGTCATTGTATGGACAGATTTGTAACATCATATGGAACAGGTTCGTACAGCCATACAAATGGCATGTATAGCAAACAACGACCAACAGGCTGTTTTCTTGATTTTAAAGCGCAGTTTTCCTCAATAAGTGTGCATATTTGTTCCATTTGAGTGTACCATACAACTGTGGAGATTTCCTTATAAGCTTTGAAGTATTAATGAGAGGTTGATTTGAAGGAGAAAATTACATGTGTATTGAGTTTTGCTTCCATTTTTTACTTTCCAGCTATATGTGTGACCACTATTATGTGAAAAAATTTAAATTTTGCAAATTAAATAAGAATTTATTTATTTGAGAACATAAGGACAACATTCACCTAGGGTTAGGAAAACCTACATGGTACTAGAGCTACTCTAATTCAAAGGATTACAAGAGTAGGAATTTGTGTGCAAATCAGAAATGGCATCAACTAGCCTCAAATTCAAGGACAAATTGGATGGTGCCCTGAATTTCCTATCACGGAAAGTCAAGCTAACTCTTCCATTAGAAGAGAATGATCTCTAGAATATCATCAAGGATGCAGTGACTTTGTCAACGGATCTACAACTTGTGGCAGCTCAAAATAAGAAAGAAGCAAAGGCCAGGTGGAATGATATAAAATGTCGGGTGGAATAAGTCTCAAAATTGTATTTTATTGATTGAGAGAAACCTTTATTTATACATTGGAGTGACCGTTGAACTCCATCTTCCAACGAGCTCTTTGATTTCCTACGGAGACTCTTCATCTCCTTTATTTTAGTTACATTATTTACAATGGAACCATAATCTTTTGAGGATTATGTTTCCAACATTCCCCCCCTTAATCCAAAGGGGTGTTAGTAAGTCCAAGCATGTTTCTAAACCTTTCAAACTTCTCTCATCCAAGCGCTTTAGTGAAGATGTCTGCAATTTGGTCGTTCGTGGAACAATGTCGTAGATCAATTTTCTTGGCCTCTACATGATGTCAAATAAAATGGTACTTTGTGTTGATGTGCTTGGGTTGATCATGGAATCTAGGATTCTTAGCCAATTTGATTGCAAAAGTGTTGTCGATCAATAAGGGAGTAGAGTTCTCTTGCTTCTCCTGCAAACCTTCGAGTATCTTCCTGGGCCACACAATCTCTTTCATTGCTTTAACGGCAGCTACAGATTCTGCCTCAGTTGTCGAATATGCTGAAACTGATTGTTTGCATGATCTCCAAAAGACAATTGTTGATCCAAGACTCATTGTGTATCCAAAAGTAGACACTCCTGTCTCTTTGTTGCCATCAAAGTTTGAATCAGAGTACCCAATGAGTTTGAAGTCATCTACCTTAGAGTACTTGAGTCCAAAGACTTGAGCCCCCTTCAAGTACTTAAAATTCTTTTAGCCCCAATGTCCTTCACAAGGTTTTTGCATGAACCTTGAACGGATGCCAATAACATATGAGATATCTGGTCTGGTGGTTGTGAGGTAGATAAGGCTTCCTACAAGCTATAGATACTTGGTTGCATCCTCGAATTCTTTTCCTTCAATTGACGTGAGCTTCAACTTTTGTTCCATTAGAGTTAAGAGGGTTGCATTCTATCATGCAAAATCTGTGAAGCGATTCTTCAACATACTTCTTCTGGGAGATGAGTATGTACTTAGGATGTTGAGTGACTTCAATTCCTAAGTAGTAATGAAGGTGTCCCAGATTTGTCATTTCAAAGCCCTTCTTCAAATCTTGCTTTATGGATGCAATATAACTTTCATTATTCCATGTCATCAAAAGGACATCTACATACACCACAAGAAACATAACAGATCTTCCAACTTTCTTTACAAACAATGTTGCGCATCAAGATTATAGTGTTTGAAATTCAACTTTAGAAGATGCCCCCTTAGCTCTTCATACCATGCTTAAGGTGCTTGCTTCAGGCCATACAAATACTTATGAGTTTACATACCTTGTTTTCTTGTCCCTTCACTACAAAGCTTTCTGGCTGAGACATGAAGACATTTTCTTTCAAGTCTCCATTCAAAAAAGTTGTTTTTACATCCATCTTATGGACTTTCCACCCATTTTGTGCAGCCAAAGAGAGTAAGGTGCAGATGATAGCCCATTTTGTTGTGGGGGAGAACGTCTCTTATAGTCAATTCCTTTCTTCTATGCATAGCCTTTTGCCTCGAGCCTTGCTTTGTGGTTGTCAAGTGAGCCGTCTGATATGTATTTGTTTTTATATACCCACTTGCAGCCAATTGATTTGGTTCTAACTAGAGGGCCAACCAACTTCCAGTTTCCATTCTTCGTGAGTGCATCAACTCAATATGCATGGCTTCTTTCCACTCATCACAAGTAGCATCCTCTTTAACGAAAGTTGGTTCAAGTAAGAAGATAAATTCAATTCACAATCAAATTAGACATCCATGTCATCACCTGAGTTATCTGCTTCTCCTCCATCTTCTCATCGGGTTGAGCTTCTCATTCCCATCTTTCCAACTTCATCTACATGGACACTTTCAAGTGTCTTTGTGGCCCATTTCGAAATCTTCCTTGATGGCCTAGGTTGATCAATTGGCGGTGCTTCATTCTCTTCAAGGTTCAATCCTCTCAATTACATCATCCAGTTGAATCTCCTGTTCAAGTGAAATGGCCAGAACTTCTTCATCATGAGTTTATTCATGAGGGGGTGTAGGTTCTTCAAAAGGAAATTCCACATATTGATCCTGATCCAAGATAGGGATCCACCCTTTAAGGTGTGGAACTTCATTATCAACTTCATAATATGTCTTTAAATGGGAAAACTTCTCCAGACGATCAAGTTGTCTATTAATAGACTCATCATTTTTATTAGTTTCAAGAAAAATGACATCTCTAGAAATAACAAACTTCTTGTTTACCTCGTCATAAAAACCGTATGCCTTGGAGGCGTCTGAATAACCCAAGAAAATGCACTTTCGACTTTTAGCAGCAAGTTTGTTTCTTTGCTCCTTCGGTATAAAGGCATAGCAGGTGGAACCAAAAAACCTGAGATGCCTTACCGAAGGAAGGTGGCCATACCACATTTCATGTGAAGTCTTGTCTTCAAGAGCATGTAATGGACTTCTATTTCTCAAATAGGTTGCACATACTCTTGCATCACCCCAAAACATCAGTTTTACATTCTTGAAAAACATCAATGAGCATACCATATTCATGATGGTTCTATTCATCCTTTTCACCACACCATTTTGTTAAGGATTATAAGGAACTAAAGTGTGATGTGCAATCCCATGTTGACAAAGATAGACTTCAAAATCATTGGAAGTGTATTCTTCTCCATTATCAGTACGAAGTGTTCCAATATGAAATTGTGCTTGATTTTCTATCCATGCATGAAAATTCTTGAATGTTTGAAATGCTTCTGACTTTGTCTTTAACAAGTATACCCAACACATTCTGGTGTAGTAATCAACAAAGATCACAAGGTATCTATTACCATTGGAAGAAGGAATGGGCATGGGGCCACATAAATCAGAGTGAACCAGCTCTAACTTTCTACATGCTCTGAATTTTGGCTTTGGGAATGGTTGCTTACTATGTTTGCCTAGTATGCATGCATCACATTTGTTCATCTTCCTAGGAATGGTGGGGAAACCAAAGACACCATTCTTTCTTAACAAGCGAAGGTTGTAATAATTCAAGTGACCATATCTAGCATGCCATAACAAATCGCATAGCATATTACCTTCTCCATGCTGAGAGAGGTAGACAAAGTTTTGAACTCTTGGAGATGATCCCTTCGACTTCAACAGCTTTCCATCTACATATCCGGTCATGATGACCTTGTTGCCAGAGAACTTTCTTATCTCTACGACTCCATCAAACATGTGGATGGAATGGCCTTGTTGGTGAATATGCAACAAGTATAGCAAGCTTTTCTGCAACTCTCGAAGATAGAGAACATTTTTCAACACAAAGTTAGGGAATCCAGGCAACTTGAGCCTGATGGAACCAATTCCCTTTGGGTTTGAGACTAGATTTGTCTGCAAAGTACACTATGCCATCTACAATGTCATTTAGTTCTTCAAAACAATCTTTCCTAAAGGTCAAGTGGGATGTTGCACCAGTATCAAGCAACCAACAATCTTTGTAAGATGAAAAAGAAGTTATTTCATTTATTCCAAGATTACAATGTGCAACAATACAATGAGCAAAATCAAGTGCTTTACCAGCCTCTTGGCTCTTATTTTTTTCTTCTTTGTCCTGATGATGCCTTCCTTTGATGGAGTCCCAAGGAGCCCAACACGAATATGCTTCATGTCTATTCTTCCCACAGCGCTTGCACTTCAGATCTGATCTTTTGCTTAAGTTGTTTCTGCCCCCTCTACCTCTGAAGTTTCTTCTTCCTCGTCCTCTTTTGCTACTATCTCCCTTGGAAGGGTCTTTGGACTGGTTCTTTGCTTTCTAGGCAAGGCAAAGAGTCTCTCCAGTAGGCTCACTAGTCTTCTTTCCAAAGGATTTCTCTTTGTCTGCAATCTTCTCCACCAAGGTGTCAAAGGTGAGATCTTTGAACTCATCACTGGCTTGAAGTGATTCCAAATAGTTTGAATGTGTTGGATAGAGAGATTTGACAAAAGATGCAAGTGGAAGGTCTGGTTTCATACCAGAATTGAATCTTATGCATAATTGCTCCGATCTTAGATGCAACCAGCAGGGGATCATTATCCTTAACCTCTAAACTAAACAGTTTTAACATTAACTGAATCACCTTCATTTCAGAATGTGAGTCATACATATCCTTCAATGGCTTCAATGCTTCAAAACATGATGTTGTAGGCAACATGTGTTGACTCACCTCTTCACTTACTGTTACAGTGATCATTGCCAATGCCTTATTGTCTTTGGCTTCCCATATTTCTCTTTCTTTCTCTGATGTTGGTGGCTTTGGGTTATGTCAAGGTCAATCAGGCATCAGTTTTAACGGTGGTGCCTTCACAAATTCCCATCCACGAATCATTGTAAATGAAAGTGGTTTTGATCTTTCTAGACCACTCAGGGTAATCGTCCTTGCCAGCGAGGATTGTTCCAACAATGGATGACAATGAATGCATCTTTACTTGCAAATAAAATGTGTTTTGAAAAGTTCAGGTCTAAGTCTTTGCTAAATTTATTATGATGTACTCTTTCAACACTAATGAGCCCAGTACAACAAATCTTTGTAAATTAATACATTCCCTTTAATACAATATGCAATGTGCAGATCTCAACATTTTACAAGGATGATTTCAAACGAATTCAATACATAGAGGGTTGCTCTTCAAACCAAAAACCTCAAGGATTTTGATTGCAAATATATAAAACTTCAAACCAGATCAAAAAATGTTGCTTCAATGCACTAGTTATTACCAGGGGGTTGAGAGTCCACAAATCTACTGCATATAGAACAGTCTTCACACAAGAGGCATGTTGATGAACAAGTTGCAAGCTACGCAGACTTCACTCCAACAACGCAATTGCATCTCTATGTAGTCTTCACGAGCAAAAAAGAGAGTTGTCTTCAAAGCAATGTTGTGGAGGTTGCAGCACCCAAACACAGGTCTCCACAATTGGACTCTCTTCAACGCAGCTCTTAATCTTGGAGGTCGCAAACACTACAACACAGTAGCTTTGTTCAAGGGTTCAACGCTCCATGGAAAGAGCTCATCCACCCAAAGCCCAACATAGATGAGATGAGGAGAGAAATCAGAGTAGTCTTTAACTTCTATGCTTCAAGGTCTTCAAAGTTTGAACAGCAACCTTCACATACGCAGTGTACAATCAGAAAGAGGTATCGCAACCCTTCTTCATGCCCATGCAGTCCTTGGAGCAAGCCTTTGTACGTGGTCTCAAACAAGCTTTTCTCATATCCAGAACACAGCTTCTTTTATCCATAACGTAGACAGGAGGTGAGTTCGCAAGCCCGATAGGAGACACGCATAATTTTGAGGTCAATGGGTGAGTATTAACCAAGCAAAGAAGACGCACTAGGTAGTGGGGTCATGAAGATCTCCCACACAGAGAGGCAACACATGGACAATGCTCTACACGGATCACAAGAGAGGGCAATCTTTACGCACCAGTAAAGTTCAACTTCAATATAGTCACACCCGGAAAGAGTGCTAATGGAATACTCATCAATAGAGAAAGTCTTTGACGGAGAGAATATGCAAAACGTCTGGTTATTCAACCAAAAGCAGAGACACCCTCACACAGTTCCAAAAAAGTATCAATGCAACCTCGAGAAACTCAGCAGATGGAGCACATTTTAGACTTCACTCAAATAAAAAACTAGGGTTTACGCAACACTATAAAGAAGGAGATCGCACCAGCAACAAGCTAGTGCCCGGAGATGGAACATTCTAATGAGAAAACACTAGGAGCAAAGGAATCTCTCAAACAAGATGAGCAAGCAAATAGGACAACTATGCAGAGGGAAGGCACAACATACCAGCCAGCAGATTTGCAGGCAAGAGTTATGGCAAGCAACCAAATTCCGATACCATTGTCAGGTGGAATAACTCCCAAAATTGTATTTTATTGATTAAGAGAAACCTTTATTTATACATTGGAGTGACCGTTGAACTTCATTTTCCAACAAGCTCTTTGATTTCCTAGAAAGACTCTTCATCTCCTTTATTACAGTTACATTATTTACAACGGAACCATAATCTTTAAGGATTACGTTTCCACCAAAAAAATCATTTGATCTCTCATATATCTGAGAATAAAACAGCGAAGGAGATGTTTGATGCCCTAATCAGCCTTTACCAAATCGAGAACATTAACAGAAAGATGATATTGCATAATAGATTTAGATCTGTTGAGATGACCAAATCAGACAACGTCACTAGTTACTTGATCAAGGTCACATAGATTCATGACTAGCTTGTTGCAATTGGGGAAAAGGTTGAAGACAAAGAACTAGTAAATTGGGCATTGAATGGGTTCCCACCTCAATGGGAAACATTTTTCCAAGGTGTTTGAGCTCGAGAAAACCTTCACTCATGGGAAAGATTATGGAATGATTGTATCTAGGAGTAAACTCGAATGGAGTCCAAGGCCACCAAGCAGGGAGGTGACAATGACCATGCCCTAATTGGTCAAACAAAGAAGTGCAGAGGTAAAGGACCCAGCAAGGTAAGGTGAAGAGTGAGGAGTCAACCTCAAAGCCAAGGAAGAAGGACTTGAGTAAAATCAACTGCTTCATATTTCATAAGAACGACCATTATGCATCGTAGTGACCAAAGAAGAAGGGTAAAGGGAAGCAGCAGCAGAAATAGGTAGCAACCTCAATTGAAACTCGAATGAATGAGTTTACCTCGAAATTCGAGAAGGATTTCTCAATGGTATTTTGCCTTTCTTCTAACACAGTTTCGAAGAATGTATAGTATGTGGACAGTGAAGCATCGAGGCATATGACCATAGTTACAAAAATCGCAATTTTCTCGAGTTTGACTTGGATCAAGCGTCAAACGATCCGAGCTAGAACGGCACGAGTTTGAATCGGGTGACCGTGAGTTGGACACAGAAATCGGTAAAACATCGTCACGGATTGGAGAGTTTGACTCGCGGCCCACTTAGCGGCTGCTCCAAGCCTTTAAATCCAGCGTTTTTCTGTCGTTTTCTCCATTATTGAGCGTGTTTTTTCCCGCTTTTCATTTTCGGCGCATTCATTTTTCATTTACGACAAAGTGCTTCTGCACTCATTTTCGAGCACCACCGACGCCAACACCGGATCATCTCCCCCTCTGTTCAACACTCCCTCTGCGGGTTTTCCTTCAGTGCGCACCGCACAGGGTCCGTCTCCGGGCACACAACGAGGCTCTGGGGCCTGGGCTTTACCTATGTGCATAGGCTCAGTAGCGGGCTCAGTTTCCAAACACACGACGTGGGCTTAGTCCAAAACAACGTGGGCTCAGTCCAGAACAATGCAAGCTTGGAACAAAAACACATGGGCTCAGTCCAAAAAAAGCGGGCTGCAGGTAAGTGTTTGGACTCTGAATTGTTGCAATTTGCAGAGTGTGGACAGTCACGATTTGCAGGAGGGCCATCAAGTCTAAACTGTTGCGATTTGAACTGAATAGCTTCTAGATTTGCAGAGTCTAGATTTTGGTCACGATTTACTGGATCAAAGAATGCTGCTCACATATCACAAGTGCTCACTTCTAAGTTTCTACCTGCTATTTTTTTTTATTTAATTTTATCATTCATTTAATTTATGCTTTTTAATTTGTATTTTTTAAGTTGGACTTGTAGTTGTAGGGTAGGGTTGCTTTCTTCAAAGTTCAAGCCTGTTTTTTATTTTTTATTTCATTTTATTATTTATAATTTTATTTATGCTTTTTAATTTGTATTTTAATTTTTTTATGTTGGACTTGCAGGGTAGGGCTTCTTTCACCAAGCCTGAAGGTGTCCTAGAACTAGCAGCAACTTGTTCCCTAGCAATAGCAGCAGTTAAACTAGTCAAACAGACTGTTTGACAGTCACCAGTGTGAAAATGCCAAGAGAAAAAGACTTTGCTTGGTCTTATTGTGAGAAGATTCCAGGGTCAACTAAGTTGCTTTGTAAATTTTGTAGAGAACATTGTAGTGGTGGAATTTATAGATTCAAATTCCACATTGCTAAGCTTCCAAGGCATGACATTAGTCCTTGCAAAGTTGTACCTGAGGATGTTAGACACCAGGCTAGCTTGGCCATTGATTGCATGAATGAAACAAAATTGAAGAAAGCAAGGTTAAATATGGAGATGGGAAATGTTGTAGGTGGACAATCCTCTAAAAACCCCTTGTCACCTCCTTCGGTTGAATCCTCAATGCCCCTGCCTAACCCAAGTTTTCATATTCCAAACAGGGCTCAAGTTCAAATCCAAATGGAACCACCTCCTCCTCCTATTCCTACAAATTTGGGCGTTGGAGGAGGAAGTATACACTCTTTTTTTGCTCCCCGTACACAACCAGGTACCCAACCTAGCTTAGATGGCACTGGTTGAAAAAAGAATCTCCATAAGCAAGCAAGAAAGGCCATGGCTAACTTTTGGTACTACTCTGACATCCCTTTTTATTGTGCTAGAAGCCCTTACTGGCAAATCCATGATTGATGCAGTTGTCGTTGCAGGTTCGGGGTTCAAAGCCCCTACATCTAAGAGCCTTAGGATAGATATGTTGTTAGAAAGTGTCGATGACCTCAACCTTGTACTTGTTGAGTTTCGTACATCATGGGCAAAAACAGGGTGCACCATCATGAGTGATGGATGGACAGATAGGAGGAATAGAACTTTGATCAATTTCCGCGTTTCTTGTCCAAAGGGGACAATGTTTCTCAAATCAGTGGATGCCTCAAACAAAGTTTAGAGTGCTCAACTGATTTGTGAAATGATGGAAGAAGTTGTTGAAGAAGTGGGAGTAGAAAACATTGTGCAAATTATTACTGATAATGCAGCTAATTATATGGTTGTCGGTAGATTGTTTGAGGCTAGGCACCCCACTATATTTTGGAGCTCTTGCACTGCACATTGCATAGACCTGATGCTCGAGGACATTGGGAAACTTCATTGGATACAAGAGGTTGTGGATAAGGCAAAATCCATAACCAAATTCATCTACAATCACACAAATGTCCTTCCCACCATGAGAACATACATTGAAGGCAAGGAGCTTGTTCGCCCTGGAGTGACGAGATTTGCAACAAACTTCATCTCCTTGCAATCTGTAGTAGAGCAAAAGGTCAATCTAAAGAGATTGTTTTTGGGACCTGAGTGGATGGCTTCTAGACATGGAAGAAGCCTTGAGGGCATTGAAATTGTTGCTCCTATCTTTAATGATGGTTTTTGGAGAGATGCAGAAGAGATCATTGTTGTGACAAAACCACTTGTCAAAGTGCTCAGGTACTTAATTTCTAAACCTTTTCAATGTTCGTCAATTCAATTTGAATTCAAACCTTTTTACATGTTAATTAAATTTAAAGTCTTAAATTGATCTTTCAGGATGCTTGATGGTGAGAAACCTGTCATGGGTTACATTTATGAGTCAATGGATCTCGCCAAGGAAGCCATAAAAGCCAAATATATGAATGATGAGACCAAGTACATGCCTCTTTGGGACATCATTGATGAGAGGTGGGATAGGCAATTGCACTCTCCTTTACATGCTGTTGGATACTTTTTCAATCCAACAGATTTTTATGACAAGACCAAATTTAGTGAGGATGGGAAGGTTGGCGGAGGGTTTATGACTTGCATTGAGAGAATGAACCCAGATCTAGAAGTCCAAAGCCGTACCATTTCCCAGCTGCAAGACTATAGGATTCCTTCAAAATTGTTTGCTTATACCAGTGCTATACAGGAAAGGACAAGAATGTTGTCGAGTATTTTATAATTTGTAATTTTGTATTATCTTTTATAATTTACACTTTATTATCTTAATTCTTCTAATTTTTTTCCATCTTCAATTATCAATCTTGACTTTGTAACCCTTGCCACATGTTAGGTCTTTGGTGGCAAAATTTTGGCAGTGATACACTAGATCTTAAGAAGTTTGCCACTAGGATCCTAAATCAAACTTGCAGTGCTTCAGGTTGCGAGCGCAAATGGAGCATGTTTGAGAAAATCCATTCCAAGAGGCGTAGTCGCTTGACACAAAAGCGCTTGAATGACCTCGTTTTTATCCACTACAAGCTTCAGCTTCGCAACATGCAATCACTTGGTGAGACACTTTAAAGGCTTAACTGATAGTCATTTGTAATCTTAAATTTTAATCATTGGTTTAAATTGTAAAGTTTAATTCACATTTTGAATGTATCTTGATGTTGACAGGTTTGGATCATTCAGCTACTTCCTTGGGCCAGAATGACTTGGAGCTAGAATTGGAACAGGATGGGGATCCTACAACTGCTGCTACATCTACTTGGATTCATTCAGAGGAGGCCCCTCTTTTTAGTTTCGAGGACTTAGAGACCCTTGAGGGTAAAGCAGCCGAAGATGCGAGAGCATCTACTTCTTAGTTTTTCTAACTATTTCGTATTTAGTATCTAGATTCTAGATTTTGGATCCTCACTTTATGTATTTTTGGACTCGTCTTATGGATGAGAATTGATATATTTTGGACATCTTTCTGGATTATGGACTCATCTTATGCATGAGAGTTGATATATTTTGGACATCTATGATTCTATTGATATCTTTTGGACATCTATTGATATCTTGCAGTGTATGGACATGGTTGTTTTGAATATCTATAATTTTTCTTTCTTTTTAAATTCAAAATAGAGGTATATATTTAATTTTTTGTATTTGCAGATTTTTTCTCGATTTTTTCCCGATCAAATTCAAACTCTTCGCTCTTTTGCCTCGTCGATTTATTGTCGATTTCAAGTCTGCTAAGTATGCATATGACATCAACCCGAGAAGTATTTTCAAGTCCAACAAAGCATGTCTTTGGAGTTCAGGTCAAGCTTGGTGATGATGCCAAGTATCCAATAGAAGGAGTTGGTACCATTCCTTTCCAACTCCGGTTGGGTAACTCTTTAGACCTTGATGATGTGTTATTTGTTCCAGGTCTCAAGAAGGATTTGCTTTCAATTTTGATCATGGAATATAAGGGTTGTTGCAGTAGATAAAATAAGGTAATTCTATTAATGTCCAATGAATGACCAAAAAAGTAGGTCAATGGGACTATGTAATACCAAGGAGTCAATCTAAAGTGGGATCTCTAAGGCGACTCCCATAAAAAGCATGAAGCAAGACTCAAATCGAAACCTAAAGAAAAACCAAAAGGGCAAACTCCACAGATCGAGAGCTGATCTAGAAGAGCATAATACAAAAAGAGTCAATCTAGAAGAAAAATGTATAAAGCGAGTGGATATGAAAACAACGATACAAAAATGGTGAATCTATCATGGAGCACTGGAAACAATGGGAGCATCTCTCCTACCACCCGAGACCGACTAAAGGAAGCACGAAAAAGTACTCTATCCGTAGGAAGAACTGGAAGAGGAGGAAGAGTTACAATGGGAAGTGCGTCGCTACTTGGAGTGAGGAACCTGCAGCTATGTCCTAGATGAGGTCGTTCGACTATTGGGATGGGGCCGAGGCTAGTCACAACGCCAGTGTCGAGCAGAAGTAGAGGTGGTTCGCCATGTCCTAATTGATCTACAGTCAAGGGTAGTACTTCCATCCAACTTTCACTTGGTGACCCTAGAGGAAGGAAGCACCAAAAAGAAGGAAGTAATATGCTAAGTGGACATTGGTCCTGATTGAGAATGTCGTTGTGGGGTGGAGGAGCAAAGTCGGAGGACCTCTTGCAAGTATAGGGCCAAACATCGTTGATCAAGGTGTCTAAAGAATCTAGTCAAAGTCTGAAGCTTTGTGAAAAGGAGGTCCCTAAAAAGACAATGAAACCGCTCACGGATCTCATAGTAGATAGAGCACCGAAAGATGAAGTGCTCCTCGATCTCAACCTCTTAAAGATGGCATACCTGGCTTACCAGTTAATCTGGTGATTTGTCTCTACTCGAAACGATGAGAGCCCACTTTGAATTGTCCTAAAGGAATACAAAGAGCATGTGTCCAATGGCGGAATGTGTATAATGGGGCCAAACAATGAGACCATCCCTCAGATCCATGAAGTGCGTAGAGTAGAAGGCCATCTTAAGACGTAACCCCCCGAAGACTGAAGGAGTCTAACCCAAGATAAACTCAAGTGACTTGGGTTAGGGAAGGCAATTTATACAAGTTACAGGGTGAACTTGTTCAAGCCGTAGTACATAACACAAATAACTTGTGTGAGTTATGGCACAAGAGGATGGGGTACCTGCATCACTAAGCACTCACTGCCTATTTTGTGGGAGATCATCACAAGCCTTCCAAAATTCAACATTGAGTAGCGGGGTGTATGTAGAGGGTGTGCGATTGGCAAGCATGCCAAGGCTGCTTTCCCAAGCAATGAGCACAAATCTAAGGGTATCCTAGATCTAGTGCATTCGGATGTCTGTGGACCAATATCAACAACATCAATCACAAGAAACATGTACTATGTTTTCTTCATTGATGATTTTCCTCACAAAACTTAGATCCACTTCCGAAAGACCAAAGATAATATCTTTAACAGGTTTTAGGAATTCAAAGCTCTTGTGGAGAACCAAACAAGGAAGAAGATCAAAGTTTTAAGGTCAGACAATGGGGATGAGTATAGCTCAAAAGGTTTCAAGGATTTCTGCAAGAATGCAGGAATCAAGAGGGAGTTCATTGTTTCATACAACCCACAACAAAATAAGGTTGCATTGTTGCAAAGAAGAAGAAATGATCCATCATAGGGGCTACTAAGGCCATGATACATGACCAAGATTTGTCAATGTTTATATGGGTAGAAGCATGCAATGCAGCAGTCTACATCTAGAACAAGTGTCCTTACAGGATTTTGGGGGACAAGACAGACAGGAAGCATTTACTAGTGTGAAGATGGAGGTCAGTCATTTCTGCATCTTTAGTTGTCCAGTTTATATCCATTTACTAGTTGAGAAGAGGACCAAGTTGGAGCCCTCCAACAAGAAGAGCTTGTTTGTCCGTTACAGTGAGACTTCAAAAGCCTACAAGATCTATATTACAAGGGAGAGAAAGACAATTGTATGCAAGGATGTAAAGTTTGAGAAATCCTTTGCATCCAGAAAGTCTCATGAGCCTATTCCAATGATAGAGAATAAGGAGCAAGAAGCTCTGAAGGTTAAGCCAAGGTCGGCAACAACTTCCAATTTGGGGCAGCAGCCTTTAGTTGCAGAGGAGGAGCCACCAGCTCCTACCAATTCTGTCAAGAGACCTCAATGGTTCACTCAAATATTAGGGACTGCGAAAGAGCATGTTGAGGCTCCTAGGAGCTCATTCAAGGAGAGAATATCCCGAAGAAGTTTCCAAACTACATGGCATTAATGAGCAGCATCATAGATTCCAAGCCTTCCATCTTTCAAGAGACAATCGACTAATAGGTTTGGAGGGATGCCATGGTGGAGTACACCTCCATCATAAGAATGATGTTTAGGACATTGTACCTGGACCGAAGGGAAAATCAGCAATGACTTCCAAATGGATCCACAAGATCAAGAATGTCGCAGATGGAAACATAGAAAAGTACAAAGCGAGGTTTGCAGCAAGAGGGTTCTCCAAGAAACAGGGGGTGAATTATGAGGAGACCTTTGCTCCAGTCGCCAGGTACACTTCCATTAGAGCAGTGATGTCTTTAATCTCCATTATGGGATGGAGGATACAATAGATGGATGTGAAGACAGTTTTCCTCGATGGGATAGTTGAGGAAGAAGTGTATATTGAGCAACCTCAGTACTTTCAGATAAGTGGGAAGGAGCCCCATGTGTTCAGGATGAAAAAGGTCTTGTATGGACTCCAGCAGGCACCAAGAGCATGGTATTCTAGGATCAATGGATAGCTACAAAGCATGGGCTTCACCAAAAGTGAAGCAGATCCCAACTTATATTTCATATATGTTGAGGTTGATTTGCTAATTTTGGTACTATATGTAGATGACCTGTTTTTTATAGGTTCAGAGAAGCTCATTGCAGGGTGCAAGGCAAATATGGATATTGAGTTTGAGATGAAGGCCATTGGCATGTGCATTACTTCTCGGGGCTAGAGGTTTGGCAAAGACCAGGAAAGATCTTTCTTAGGTAGGGTAAGTATGCAGTTGAGATCCTAAAGAGATTTTGGATGGAGGACTGCAAACCCATGCCATGCCTATGATTAATAATTTGAAGAATATAACTACTTCATATTCAGATATGGTGGATCTCACGTTGTACAAGTAGCTAATAGGTTCCTTGATGTATTTGCTCAACACTAGGCCATATAATGTTTTGCAATGAACAACTTGAGTCAATTCATGGTGAAGCCAAGGCAAGAGAATTGGGTAGCAGCAAAACATGTGCTCAGATACTTGAGGGGCATAATGGAGTATGGGAAGTGAAATTGTAGGGGTATACAAACGCATTGGGCATGAAATGCATCAAACAAGATGAGCACCTGAGGGTGTTGCTTTAGCTTGGGATCAGTGTCAATATCCTAGTACATCCATAAGAAGACTTCTGTGGCAGTCAGCTCAACAGAGGCAAAGTATATGGAAGCTAATACAGCGAGTTGTGATGCCAATTAGCTTTGCAAGTTACTTGTAGGTTATTTAATTAAGAGTTGGATCCAACAGTGATTTATTGTCATAATCAGAGTTGTATCAAACTCTGAGAATCCAGTTTTTCATGACAAGTCCAAGCACATTGAAATCAGATATCACTTCATCCGAGATAGGATTCAAAAGGGAGCAGTGAAGCTATAGTATGTGCCCACAAATCAGTAGGCTATTGATATTCTGATCAATCCCTTAGCAAAAGAGAAGTTCGAAGCATTCAAAGACAAACTTAGATTAGTGCAGAACTTCTTCCTCGCTAAGGAGTGTTGAAAATTGTAGCTTGGATAAGAACTGTTGCACAGGTTTATTTTCAAACGTGCAGGAAGTGGTCCAGGTCAATTCTATTTTGTAATTCATTTTAGTAATAAAGTGAAAGTCTTATATTTAGCTGTTGAATCTAATAAAGTGTATTTTTAAATACATTAATGATTTAGACTAATATCGACCATACATCTCATTGAGAGATTAGGGTTTTAGCTAAATTATAAAGGCAAGTCAAAGTAGAGGGTTAAGACACATTCATTATTCACTCAAAAGATAGTTTGAAGATAGTTTGAACGGGCAAATTTAAAGTGTCGGATCTTAGCCAGTTCAACAACCAAGTTGAGGGCAGTGTGCAGATCCGTACATGACAGATCCATACCATCATACAAATCCATACAGACAGATCTATACAATCATTCAAAACAAGTCAGTACAGCCACACGGAGGGCTTGTACATCTAGCAGGGACTAGCGGGTTGTTTTCTCAGTTTTGAAGGGCAGTTTTCCTCAATAAGTGCACAGATTTGTTCCATTTGAGTGTACTGTACAGTTATTAGTTTGACAATATGTGGAGATTTCTTTGTAAAATTGAATTATTAATGAAAGGCTGATTTGAAGGAGTAAATTATCTGTGTATTGAATTTTGGTTCTGTTGTTTACTTTCAGTTATATGTGTGACTACTACTATGTGAAAGAATTTAATTTCTGCAAATTCAATAACGGTTTATTTATTTGAGTACATAAGAACAACATTTACCTAGGGTTAGGACAATTTACACTTCGAAAGTCTTTTCACCTAGATAGGGGAGAACTTAATGTGATGTGGTGTTCTTGTGGTCCCTTACCCTTTTGTTGTATTTTGGTTGACTTGTTACACCCACTAAGTTCTCCAAACGTGGAGGGCTTGTGGTCCCCTAGCCCCTTTGTTGTATTTTGGTTGACTTACATTTGGAGAGCTTAGTGGGTGTATGCTTACCTTGGAATCAGTGTTAGGGAGGCGCACTTCTTGATGTGGTAGTTGCACCTACGTTGTTGGGAGAGGAGAGCGAGAACCAGGAGGGAGGAGTGGGAGCAAAGCAAAAAGCAAAAGTTTCAAAAGCTTCCAGGGCAAGAGCATTTTTTATATAATATATATTTTTATATATCTTTATGTGTATATGTCAACAAAACCATATGCATCCATCAAAATTCAAATCATTATACACAAATATGCAAAGTTTCTCATGTATATAGCAAGTAAGAGTACATACAACCAAAAAAGCACCGAGTTCAATCCATATATGAACTAAAGTACATCAATAAATAGGCTATAAAGTAGGAATTCTTCAAAAACTAGTTTTGAGGCCACCAACATCAATATGAACAATCAACACCACCAACATCAAGGTAAAGGGGTTGATGTGTTTGATTAAATTCCAATCCCATACCCTCATACATGATAGAATTCAATGGAAACATTGCAATCCTAAAATCCTAAAAACTGTTAAGCCTGTTGAATTATGTATGGAATCAAAAATTCTACTTTTTGCATTTGAAATCCGATGAGGTTGGAATCACTCTCAAACATCCTGAAACAATTAATGGAAATGTTAAAAATTTAAGTAAAAGGATAGGAAATGAAAGATAAGGAGAATGTCAACTTTTACTTTAAGAATTTAATATTACCATTTAATGTCACTGATGATTACTAAGGTTAGGATTTTTTGCTATTTGAGTAGGCTTTTCCTCCTTTATATAGCATTAGTATGGCCCTAGTGTTAGTTACCCCCCACCCATCAATTTAACTTTTTGGTTTTTTTTTTAATAAAATTTGAAAAAAAAAGGAGGGAGCGTTTTTTTTGCAAGGAAGCATGCTTCCTGAAAACGATCCTGTACAAGAGTGTTTTAGGAAGCGCGCTTTTTCAGCGCTTCTTGGATACTTCCTTCGGAAACAAGCTTCGAGAGCAAGAGCAAAGGGAGGGGGGAACTCCCACGCAACATAGGTTGGCACACATGTGGCAATTTGACATCTTCTATAAGGTAGAACTTGTTGAGAAGGGTAAGTGCTTAGGACATGTGTAGTGACCACCTTGGAGGAGTTCGTTATGCACTTAGAGGTTGGGAAAGGAACCCTAGGAGCAATGGAGCCACCTTCCACATATGTTGAAGAGGAATGCTTGAGTTGAGGAGCCATTGTTGGGGAACGCACCCTCTCAATTAAAGGAGCGCTTGACATGTGGAAACCTAAAATTGGAGGGAAAACCACCTTGGGGGTTGTACAAACCCTATTGTGCCATGTGGAATTCATGCTTAGGGGGACTTTGTTGATGACTTAAACTAGGGTTTAGCTGTGGACTTGATCCATATATTATTGTTGGCCTCCCTTTACCTAATCATATGTAAAGGAAAAAGAGTGTCTTTGTTACAGCGCATATAGTATCTTAGAAATGTGATAGTTGGTTAGAGATGTGATGGCTGGTGTGGTGCTAGCTATTAAAGGATTTTGAAAAAACAATTACTTACTCTTGTAACAAGGACAGTGCCTTTGAGAGGCATGCACTACGTTCCACTTCATTGGTTTGTGTGTTGCAAGCAAAGGGTGTATGAAGCTTATGTGATGCAACATGCAAGCACTTAGAGTTGAACAACTGGTGTGATGCTAGGTTGTTGTTGAGCTTTTGGAGAGGCTATTATAGCATGGTGGGATGCCTTGATATGCCTTGTTGCTATTCGTTAACGTTAGCAATAATTATAGATGCCCTAGCTAGGGTTTTGGAGGCTTTGGATAAACCATTGGTTGAAATATAGCAAAGGGCTTGATGTACCAGCTTGGGCAAAGCTGTATTATACTTTCTCTTCATATTGTAATAATGAGTTGTAGCATTGCTGTCCTAAATTTTCTTATTGCGGATCTGGTTTTGATAAGTTTTGAACAAGTTTCATGGTTGTTTCAATGTGATGATTTAATGGGACAGCAAGACTAAAATGTTGAGTGATTTGACGTGCCTTAGATGAAACTTCAGCTCCAAAATATGCTGTTATATTTCCATTGTTAATGTTTGTAATTTTCAGATCTCCATACATGATTAGATCATTCCCTAAAGGGCTGTTGTATTGATCAAGTGTTGAAGCATTTTGCAGGGTTTGTCTACTTGAACTTGCCTAGACTAGTAGTGGACAGATTTGAGATAGCCTCAGATATTTGCAGGTGTATTTCTGAATATTTTAGTTCAGCCCTACAGCTGAAAGTTCTATGTGATAAATCCATAACCTCATTGAAGAGAGGTGAAATTTCTGAATGGGAAAAGTGCAGATTTTTTGGTGAAGATTGCCTTGTTCACAAAATTTCTACATTTCCTGTCAGTTAACATTTGTAAGAAATGTAATGATCAGACCTAATTATATAATCGGACCTCTACATATTGCCTCAGGTCAGCTACAGAATTTCCTTTACTAGGCTTCCTCATTTCCCCAAGTCAAAATCCCAAGACCACCTAGAAAGGTCCGAGGCAAAAGAGTATGAATATCAATGAGCTCTGAGCTAGTATATGCTCCCATAGAGAGTGATGGGTCGTCTACACAAATAACCCAGTAAGATGAACGGATCTGCAATTAATGTGATCAAAACAAGGTTGAAGACAAAGAATAAGCACCACTATAATACCCAGCTTGCATCGAGAACACGGGAGCCAAAAATAACAATAAACCAAGTAACCTCTCAATTCAGATAGTTCTGCTGAATTAAGAAATATACTGACAGAGATCATATACCAGAGAACAACACCATTAAAAGTGTGGTACTCGACCATTGTGGCTAGAATGTACCATAAAGATCATACAGTCCCAAATAACAGAATGACAGCAGCATTAAATCAGGTGCAATGGGGTGTACTCTGGATAGTGTTCTTATATCTCACGCACAGAGAATGAAGAACAAATAAACCCTGAGTAGACCAAAACCCTACAAAATGCAAACCCATACGAAGCAAACCCTGCAACTTAATCCCAACTCCGTATTAGTAGCGAATAGAAACACGCGTAGATTTCATATGTTATATATCATCGGCCTTTTAAGAGCTGGGTCAAAGGACTTGAGATATTGGTGTGCGCACGCTCATTTATGCTTGACGTATTGTGATTTATGATATATAGAAAATCCATGGGATTTGGGAAAACACATTAGTATGCAGAACAAAGTTGAAACTGAACTTACTGTCTTATGAAATCTCTGGTGTGCTGCAGGGTCTTTCACGCTACCAACTCCAATTTCCCGGTGGTTTTCTTTTGAACACTCCAAAAGAAGCTATAGTAAAATACCCCAATTATAAACTACGAAATCCTGCCCAAATATTAGGTTAAAACAATAGAAACTAGCCACTGCTCCAAGAAAACTAAAATGTCAGTGTTGGAGGGCGAATTTGTTAGAAAGGGAAAACTAAAATTGAATTAGTGTTTGTAAAGGAAAAAGAATGGTGAAAAAGATGTGGCAGATATGATAATGATTTATAGAAAGAACAGATGTTTATGCAGTGTAGCAACAAAGAATTGTTCTCGGAGGTTGGGAAGGAAAACTGATTATAAAAAAGTTCAAGCGTAGAGATTTCTATATAATTTTCATCCATGTATAATCATTAGATATGATGTTTTAGTTTTTCTTGATGTTCTTCGCAATGAAATGTTTCACACACAAAAATTTTCAAATTTTAATTTTTATTTCTTGTGAAAGAGATATTTTATTGTCATTTTATTTATTATGAATGGGATTTGAGAGAACAATATGGCTTGGAAAAGCAACAAATATGGTAGACTATACTTGGAAGTAGTATTTGAAGAGAGGATTAATATAGGAGACAAGTATTCCCAAAAATAATATATGGACTTTCTTATCTTTTTAATCATTTAATTTGAATTACAATGAAAGATTTTTTCTTTAAATTAATAGTTTTAGGTGTTTATCAATTCCATATATATTCATTGGAATACTCATGTTTTTGTACATACAAATATGTAAATGTATTTTCCAACAAACCTTTACTCTTTTGATATAGTTTTGTACATTTGTATTTTGTACATATTTAAAGGACTATTTTGTAGTGCAAGCTTAGTGCTAAGATGTTTTAATTGTGTAGATAAGGTTAATCAAAAGCTATTTTGTAAGCGTTTATTCAAACTTTATTTATATGTTAGTACTCCCTAACACAGTGTAGTTTTTTACATTTTAAATACAAAGTTTAGATTCTTGTCTTGGATTTTTGTTTTTAAATTTAATTTGTATCTCAAAACTTACTTCTCTATAAGTTTGTTATTGTCACCCTCTATTTATAATATAAATAACAAAAGTTCAATATTTGATGTTTAATCTAATTGACATGATAAAACAATAATTATATGCTAATATTATCCAATTTATTTGAAACCGTAATTATATGCTAATATTATCCAATTTATTTATTTTTTTCACTAAAACGGTTATTGATTTTTTTTATTGATAAAGAATATTGAAGGGCCTTCACCCAATTACATCATTTCAGAAATATACATTTCCTGTTCTCCGAAAATTTTCAAATCATTTGATGCAACACACTAGATTTATCATTCATAATTAGCATTCCTTGAGGAAGAAGACATCCCTGATTTGCTTTAAGATCGGTCGACTTGTTCAATTCACGAAGAATATGGTAAGAGGAGATCGATACACACTTAATTAGGATGAAGTGCAGCCTTTGCATAGTCACGTTCAGACTCAGATTAGAGAACTTTGAGGAAAAATTTAAAACTTTAATTATGATTTCTGAATCTCCAAAATATTGAAGATTGGTATGCTCAGCTTCTTTGGCGAGTTGACGGGCTTTTAGAAGAGCATATAATTCTGCTTGGTTATTAGAGATTTCACCCAATCCCCAACTGAAGCTGGTTTGAATCTTTCCTCTAGGATAGAAAATTAATCCACCTGCTCCAGTGTTCCCCGGATTTCCTTTTGACGCACCATCAAAGAAGATTGAAACTTTATTCTTCTTTTGCCACAAATCCGAGAAATCTTTATCCGAACTTCTTACCTGCCAAAAAGGATTGATAACAGGTCTTCCAGAATTCAGCTTAATTTTATCCACCTATGACAGTCGAAGCCAATTATGTTCAACACTTAGTTTTTTGAGATCAAGATGCTTTCCCACAACTTCCAAAAGCATTGCCTTAGATTTAATTGCTACAAGTTCTGGTTTCTTGGCTTTACTATTGAAGATCAAGTCATTTCTAGCTAACCAAATTTTCCACCAAAAGAATTTTGGGATGGCTTGCCAAATTTTCCTCCAATCGTGACTTGTAGAAGAAATTCTAGGATACCTATTCTGCCAATTTGCAAAAAGATTTGCAGGTTCATTATTTGAAAGAGTTGAGACCGGCAACCCACTCAAGAGAAACGCCCAAGCATTCTGAGTAAATTCGCAACTAACAAAAATATGCTCTGAAGTTTCTGAAGCCTGCTTACGAAAACAACATCTGAATGGGCCAAAAAAGCCTCTTTTTAACAGATTTTCTCCTGTTAGTGCTCGCTGGTGCATGAGGATCCAGGTAAAAAAATTAACTTTTGGTATACTTGGGGATTGCCACACTGATTTCCAAAACTTTGCACAATGATAAGAAATCAGATTGGCTTGAAGAGATTTGTATACAAGTGTTGCTAAATAAATGCCTGTAGAGCCCCAGCCCCACGCATCTTTGCAGGAAGAATAAATGGGAGCCATTCCATTCAGTTTTTTTTAACAGAAGGATGAATTGAGAGTGAAGCAGAGAATCACCACAACCTGGCAGAGCTGGGAACTCTCACTCTGCCCAATTTCCATCACGATACCAAGAAGAAATGTCTGCCAATCATAGAAAACCATTGCTAACTAGCCAGCATTTGATCTCCACAATAGTTGGATCAGAGTTTAACGGGTCGTAACCTTTAATCTTATCATCCAATAATAATAAAATTGTCGTTCCCAGGAATCTGAAATAAATGCTTGGTAAAAAATTCTAAACCTTTTCTACAGAGATTCCAAATTATAGTTCCTTTGGGAGTATTGGACAACTGTAAATTCCGAAGAGGTCCTCTGTTCAGATATTTTTTCCAAAAAAATTGGCTGACTAGATTTTTTCATTGGAGAAAAGTTGCCACGACAGTTTACCTCCCATGGCTAAATTAACCAAGCCAGGATCTTTAATATGCAGACCTCCTTCAATAATAGGTCTCTTGACAGTATTCCATTTAACCAAGTGCAATCTACTTTGATTTCCTTCACCGCCTCTCCAGAGGAAGTCTCTTATCAATTTGGATATCTAATGCATAATCGTTTTGGGAGCCAGAAGGAGAGAAGACTGATAAATTAGAAGAGCTGAGAGAGATGACTTGATTAAAACAAGTTTTCCTGTTGTTGTAAGCCAATGTCCCCCCCATAAGGCAATCTTTGCTTTTAACTTGCTAACAATTTCTAGCCAAAGATAAGGGTTGTTTTGACCCAGAGTTAGAGGAAGGCCCAAGTACTTAACTTTGTTCCAATTGTCAAATCCATCAAAGCCTATAAGTTGAGAAATGCTTGCAATAGTTAAGGGATCTGCATTCCAACCATACACAACACTCTTCCGATTGTTGATAAGAGCCCCTAAGATAATAAAAAAATGTTGCATAATTTCTTTAAATACCCTTGCCAAACTCAACGAAGCCCCACCCAAAAGCAACGTATCATCCGCAAAGAGGGTATGGTTAATAGATTATACTTCACTTGCTGATTTGATTCCTGGAATAGTCCCAATATTTTTTTCTATGGATAGCTTTCTACTCGGAGAATCAGCCATTAGAATATAAAGAAACGGTGAGAGAGGACAGCCCCGACGAAGACCCCTAGAAGCTTGAAAGAAATTAGTCGGTATGTCGTTCACTTTTGGTGCTATTCAAGGCTTATCAGTACAAGCTTTAATAAAATTAATAAAAGCAGAATTGAACCCAAATGAGTTAAGAAATTTGTAAAGGAAAGAAAGCTTTACCCTGTCAAAAGCATTTGCCATGTCAAGTTTTATTATCATGCCCTTCTCATTTCTGTTGAAACTAGAATGCATAGCTTCCTGAACTTGAATCACATTATCCAAGATGTGAAGTCCTTTTACAAATCCACCTTGAAGAGGAGAGATCAGCTTTCCGAGAAGAGGTTTGAGCTTGTTAGCTAAGAGTTTAGATAATATTTTATAAGATGCATTACACAGAAAAATAGGTCTGAAACGATCAAAGGTGGAAGGTTTAAATTCTTTGGGAATTAAAGCAAGGAAAGTGGAATTGGTACTTCCACTAACTTTGGCTTTAAACTGAAATGCTTTGATCATCCTAATTAGATCTTTTCTGATAACAGTCCAGCAATCTCTATAAAAATGTATGGAGAAACTATCAAGGCCTGGAGTTTTATCCGGATCCATAGACTAGAAGCTCCCCATTGTCTTCTGCGCTCACCAAACTAGGGACGTTGGAAAGAAATTCTGAGGTTAATTCAGAGTCAACAACTCCATCTTCTCTAAATAAACTCTTAAAATGAACTTCAGCAACTTGCTTGAGTTGAGAGATGCCTTTGAAAGACTCACCAGACGAAGAGGAGATTTCCAAAATATGGTTGTGAGACAGTCTTGTTCTATATTGCTTATGGAAAAAAGAGGTATTTTTATCTCCTGTAATCAACCATAAACTGCGAGATTTCAAACGCCAGAATTCCTCTTCCTTCCCAAAATCTTTGAAATAATTAAATTAAGCTTGTTGTTCTTTAACCATAATGGCAACGGTGATCTCAGATTCCTCCATTTCCAATTGAATCTCTCCCAATCAAGCCAAGGCATGAATTCTATCGAAGGTAGGAGAATGGGGAGAGCACTTAATCCAATCCTTCAGCACAAACTTGGTATTTTTTAGTTTCCTCTCCCACACGAAGTCAGGAGATCCAATAACCGGAATTCTCCACGCATTGCTGACAATGTCCAAAAAAACATCTCCATCAATCCACAAGGGATTGAATCGGAAAGGGATGGGTCCGAGGTCTTCATCATCAACAAGCTGCAACAATATTGGTTTGTGATCCGAGGAGAATTTTGGCAAGATGCTAGTGGAAATGATTTTATTTTCCATTAGTAAAGAAATCTATAGCAAAAATCGGTCCAGTCTAGCAGAGATATTGGTCGAACCAATTCGGTTATTACTCCACGTATAGCGACCTGTTTTCGGTTTGAAGTCGATCAAATCCTAATTTGAGATGAGACTCTCCACTGTTTTGAGTAAGGGATCGCACCCACAAACTCCACCTTTTTTCTCTTTAGGAGCCAAAGTGATATTTAAATCAATAACTACTAAAATGTTTGAAAGATTGCTTGCTACTAGAAACTCAGCCAGAGAATTCTAGCATTCTCTTTTCTCTTGAGAATTTACAGGAACGTATAAATTGAAAATAGCAAGAGATATCTTACTTGAGGTATGTCGAAGCTCAGTGAAAATCCAATGTTGCGTAACAAACGAATTTTCCAGTGAAAAGAGGTCCTCTATCTATAGCGTTGCAAGCCCACTAGATGAGCCTCGAGCACTCACAGCCTTTCCTGCATTCTTTTTCCAATTCTATTTGCTTAAGGAAAGAAGATTGCCCTCTTCAATTTTTGTCCCTTGGAGCAGAATAACATCGGGGGAAGCCATTCTTAAAAGGTCTTTAATAGATTCTACTTTCGAAGAATTTCGCAGCCCCCTGCAATTCCAAGAGATGATGTTAATTATTTACTGCCAGAAGGGGGAGGGCCACCTTTGGAAGGTTTGGCCCGAGTATTTCTATTGATTGACATCTCTGTAGTTGCTTGTCTTCCTTGCATATTAAGACGTCCGGCTTCTTCCTCTCGAACAGTCTTATAAGATTTACGCCCTTTTTTGAAAGACCTCTCGAGGTGATCTTCATCAGATGAAACAAAATTGTCTGTAGTTTTCTTTTTTTTTCCATTTCTGCATATGTGGGAGAACGTCCTTCCACAAGAGTGCCAAGATCGGGCTCAACTGGGCCTTTAGCTTCTTCACTAGTTTGAATTTGAGGTTGAGGGACTTCTCCCTCTTCAAGCACTGAGATCCCTTCATCTTCTGGGATGCTCAAAACTTCAAAGTTATTTTGAGATGATATTACCTTCATAGCTGCTCCATTTTCTTTTTGATTTTGTCCAGAGGGATTGCTACCCGTCTCCTTTTCTACTCTTTGTCCCATAGCTTTATTTCCTTGCTTTGTTGTACTAGTTTTTTGAACTAGAGTCCATTGATCTCTCTTCTCTTTGACAACCTCTTCCTCAACTTTTTTCTTACAAGATCTAGCAAAATGCCCATAACCATGACAAAATCTTCACTTAAAGGGAAAATTGGTCATAATCTAACTCTTGTACGTGTGACCAATCTGCTACAGTCAAATTAATAGCTTCATGAATCTCTACCTCTAAGTCCACTTCAACACAAATTTGGGCATAAGTATATTGATCTCTTCTTTTAGCCCTATCAATATATTTCCCCAAAGTGTTTCCTATGGCTTCTAGAGAACCCGAATTCCAACAATGGATAGGGAGATGCGGCAACCTAACCCAAACAGGAACAGCAGAAGGGACATCTTGATTCGGATCAAAGTCCGGAGTCCACTTGTTTAGGTAGACCCCCTCAGAACCCATGAAATATGGTATGTTTCTAAAGATTAAGTCTCTATCTGCTGAGTTTTCTGTAACACCCCGGTTTTGACCTTGTTTGCATTAAATGTATATGATGTATATATATTGTAATTAATCGTGGCGTGGAGCTAAAGGCAAAATCCCCACCATCGATTTGGTTATTTTATGTTTCGACGATTGAAATCGTTGTCGATGGTATATCATGCTATCCGACACATATTAATTTTGGCATCATGTAATTATGCTTTTTAATTAAAATGAACCCCAACCAGCTATGTCAATGCAACCATAATGAAAAGGGCATGATTTGTTAGGATTATTAATCCTCCCTTGTCTAATTTGGTCATATGTCTAAATCGGGAGTCATGTCTAAATTGAGAGTCCATCCAGTCTATTTATAGTCATTAGCACCATTGGGTCCACTTGGCCTAATTGGGGCACATGTTTCAATTACTAAAGTGTGGGGAACACTATATGAGGCTTACTGCCACTAATTGCACTTAGTTGCATCAATTTAGGAGCATCCTAGACCAATCCCTACAATTTAGGAGCCACTGGGAGTGTCGAAACCAACCAAGGTCAGTTCAGTTCAGTTGATGACTAGTCAAGCTAAGTTAGGAGTCAGTTACATTCAGTTCTAGTCCTCTACATTCAGTTAGCGCTAGGTTTACTTGACTGCACTTAGGAGGGGTGCATTTCTCACCTACCACAGTCAGTTAGCCTTAGTCAACACTGAATGTAACACTTGAGTTGTGTTTTAGAACTCCGATGAACTCCGGTTATGGTTTAGACAGGGTCAGTTAACTATTGAGTCCTCCGATAGTGATTTAGACAAGGTCTTAGTTACCTACAGTCAAGTAGAGTCTAAATCAATTCGAATTTCCTCATTTGGATTCAAATTGCTTGTGGCTATTAAATCCATAGTACTTCATTGTAATTATTATCTAATTACTCTTTGGTTAATGAAAAGCATTCACAGCTGCAAGCCATTTTTGCATTGTTTCATTCTTCAATAACTGAGTAAATTGTGTGATCTATCCTGTGAGTTGTTTGTTTGTCCACAGATCTATGTGCTCAATTTAATATGGTATCAGAGCATCGGCAGACAAGGCACTTCTCTTCCTCAGATCTCCTACTGGATCATTTTTTAGCAAAATTGCTCCTTCCAGCTCTGCACCAGAAGCATAAGGTTTACCACTTAATACCCCAAGTAAAGGAATTGTTGATCAAGCTTGCTTGAAAAACTATGCTGGGTGTGATGAAAACCTAAAATGTATAGACTATCGACCTTACGGTGCCCCTTTTGTGTTTTTTGCAGGTACAACTTCGAATGGATTCATCGGTTTCTCTTCTCTCTCTATCCACAAACTATTCAGAATGGAAGAAGAATATGATTTCATCTCTGATGAGACAAGGTCTATGTTGGGTGTCTATTGGACTCAATAAAGAGTGTTTTAGTGAGATTTACTGGCTGAATAAAAGGGATGGATCTTTTGGAACAATAGCAACGGGTCTTTCTCATAGCTTGCGCTACCTCATTAGATCTATTGAAGACCCGAAGGAACTCTGGACAAGATTGGACAGAACCTTTGGAGTGATTAATGAGGATAATAATAGTATTTTTGAGAGAATATCCAGCACCATAAGCACTATTGATCCAAAATTCTCAGCCTCCACTCTCTCTGATGAAGTTGTTCAAGATGAAGAAGAAGCAGAAGCTTCTACACAGTCATCGAATTGAAGACAGTCTCCATCCAGTGACTCCTTCTCCTGATGCTCTAGAAGTTCATGAGATCTCTGATATCTCATCTCCTAATATTGTTGAAATAGAAGAAGACATTCAAATCTCTGATATTGAAGAAAAACACTGTTACACTTCCATGCAAACATTCACCAGTGATTTTCCTTTGAATTATGTGCCAAATTTACCAGTAATTGCTTCCGAAAGTGAAGAGAAAATTGATTTTTCTCCCTATAATGTTGCTACTGGTGTGCAAATATGTGATACCTTAGATATTTTGGAAGAAATATCAGATTGCCAGAGTGATCCATTCGCTCCCCATGATCTAGATTTTCGAGCAAATTCCTACAGGATTGCATGCACCAAAATTCAGAATTTTGAAGAAGAAGAAAGCTATGCATCCACCGTCTCGGTTAACCATTTATTTGAATCTGATATTAACCTTATTGGATATGATATGATCTTATTTAGATTTGATCTGATATTGATTGGTTTAGTATATCAAATTCATAATTTTTCATTACTGCTTGTAGCTGTTCTCATCAACGGTGTGAAGAAACAAGTACCGCAAGTCTCCTACAAAACTGTTGCTGGGGATTTGATTCCATTTCACAGTTTTGGATCTGTTTTGAACCTGTTTAGATCTTATTTACTTTCTGATATGATATTATTTGGTTCATATTTTAAAATTCAAAAGCATTAATTCATGCTTGTAGCTGCTCTCACCAATTTCGGTGTGAAAAATCAAGTATCGCACTTTCTCTTCAAAATTGTTGATGGGGATTTGGTGTTAGTTTCCTCATATGAGGTTGCTGATATTTTATTATGTGATTCATTAGCTATTTCAGAAGCTATATCAGACTATGGAACTCAAGCATTCGCTCTCAACAGTCCCAGTGATTCTATACCATTGATCACATGCTCATCTCCTCACAGAACTAGTAAAGAGGAATATTTTCTGCATCCGCCTGGATACTTGCTCCTAACACTTAGGGTTGTTCTTACCACTCATGGTTTGCTGTTCATGGCTGCAACATATCAGTTTCTTGAGTTTTCCTCACATGTTATGAATCCTCAAGAACCTTTTCTCACTTGTCAGTTGACTTCAGTTGCTCTACATGGGTCCAGTCTTCATCCGGTAGCTGTCTATATTTCTGATTTAGTTGAGCATATCATTCTTCTTCCAAAGAGGAAGATTCCTCCAGACATAATGATAGAGAGGTTCACATGCCAGGCCTCAACATACCTGTGCACAGAAGAACCAGATTGATCTTGATTCTACTTGCTTAATTAGAGGGGGGGATTTTTTTCCCATGTGGTTTTTCCCCAGCACCTTGTTTTTGAGCAGTTACTTTACTTTACTTGATGTAATGGGTGACCTATGGTCTTAGTTACCAGGGCCCACAGATTGTCCAAGTTAGCATTCAGGGGGGTGTTAGGATTATTAATCCTCCCTTGTCCAATTTGGTCATATGTCTAAATCGGGAGTCATGTCTAAATCGAGAGTCCATCCAGTCTATTTATAGTCATTAACACCATTGGGTCCACTTGGCCTAATTGGGGCACATGTTTCAGTTACTAAAGTGTGGGGAACACTAATTGAGGCTTACTACCATCGATTGCACTTAATTTCATCAGTTTAGGAGCCTCCTAGACCAATCCCTACAATTTAGGAGCCACTGGGAGTGCCGAAACCAACCAAGGTCAGTTCAGTTCAGTTGATGACTAGTCAAGCTAAGTTAGGAGTCAATTACATTCAGTTCTAGTCCTCTACATTCAGTTAGCCCTAGGTTTACTTGATTGCACTCAGGAGGGGTGCATTTCTCACCTACCACAGTCAGTTAGCCTTAGTCAACATTGAATGTAACACTTGAGTTGTGTTTTAGAACTTCGATGAACTTCGGTTATGGTTTAGACAGGGTCAGTTAACTATTGTGTCCTCTGACAGTGATTTTTACAAGGTCTTAGTTACCTACAATCAAGTAGAGTCTAATCAATTCGAATTTCTTCATTTGGATTCGAATTGCTTGTGGCTATTAAAGCCATTGTACTTCATTGTAATTATTATCTAATTACTCTTTGATTAATGAAAAGCATTCACAGCTGCAAGCCATTTTTGCACTGTTTCATTCTTCAATAACTAAGTAAATTGTGTGATCTATCCTGTGAGTTGTTTGTTTGTCCACATATCTATGTGCTCAATTTAATATGATTTTCCTAAGGATAGGGAGGGGGAAATTATTAAACCTTGAGCCAATGGGGAAAAGCCAAGTGTCAGCTGTTAAACCCATTCAGTTGTCACCAATCCTCTTGACTTACTCACCTTTCCTTGTCTCATTAGTCAACTACCACATTAAAAACCTTTGTTGTTAGTTGGGCAGTTATTGTTGGGCAGTGGTGTGTGGCAAGACTGTTAGTCCTTGCCCACACACATACTCCACCAGCAGACTCATTCACCCTCACGTGGGCAGGGAAACACCACGACTCCATTCTTCCATTCTTGCCCATCCTCACGCAGAGAGTCGTTCTCTTCTCCTCACGCATAGAGCTGGGGGAACTGTTTTCTGGCATTCATGATTTTCCTGTGAATGAACCATTCACGTTCTGGGCTAGGTGTGTGTATTTTCCATACCAATTTTATGATTCTGCGTATACGTTCCCCTGTCCATGCTGAGAGTCTGATCTCATTTTCCAATTTCGGGCTATGTAATTCTCGTTGCTTCAGTGTTGAGATCGAGGATGTTATTTCCCCACGATGTTTGGTTTGCTATGGCTTATTATTGAGTCATTGTGGCCACGATAGGGCCAAGAATGACTCAGGAATCGAATTCCCCAGTCAGAGCTATGAATTGCTTGTTTTGCTACGTGTATGCAGTGGTTGGTCTTTGGACTGTGTTGGGGTGGGAATGAAGGCTTGGTATGCTTGATAAACCTAGTGTGTTTGGGAGCCACATGGACAGAGCTAGAGGGCTGGCTTTCTTCTCCACAACCCCTGAATAGCACTGGAAGGGAAGTCAGGGCCTGAGGGACTGTGTAGCAGAGAAGGGACTGATTTCCTTGTGTTGGGTGTGGGTGGGTGTCCTAGAAATCAGGCTAGTTCTTGTGTAGGTGTCCTTAGCTCTTTAGTGAGCCCACCAGCTTAGCATTCAACTTTTCCCAACTCCTTGATGGCCTGATAAACCCAACTGTGTTGGCTTGGATGATTTGTGTATTTTGGCTATGTGTGAGCCTGCTTAGTTCCGTATTCCGTTAGGAATCATGCCCAGCTCGGGGGTGGCAGTGTTGCCAAGAGATTAAGGAGCACACTGGCCTATGGTTGGGTGGAACGTTGCAGTGACGTAGATGGTTGCGGGATGAATTCTTCATAAGATAAGTATTCTTGTGTTCAATCTATGCAATCATATTTGATGTTTAATGAATTATGATGAACATATTGAATGCCTGAATGTATGTTTTGCTTCCGTTGTATGGTAACCATGTATGCATCTTTTACTTCAAAGTATTTTATTTCAGTTTTTATGTATGCACATGTTCATGGGGCTAGTTGCCCGAATAGTTAAGGGTTCGGTAGCATCCTCTTTGTCGGTTGGAGGGTCCAGGACATTGCAGTGTGGTATCAGATCACATGTTGCAACATGGGCCTAAATGGGCCATGAAGAATCAATGACAGAGGCAAGTTACCCTCTGCCCAACACGGGAAAAATGAGAAATCAGAGAAATGACAGGAAAATTTCGAAAATTTTCTAAGTATGAAAATTATCGGATGGCTTAGGCTGAAGCTCATCCGATACGTCGGAGGACTTAGCCGGAAGCTCATCCAATACACCAGATAACCTAGGTGAAAGTCCACCCGACAAGCAACCAGCAGAAAGAAAATTTTGAAATTTGTCAAAGTTTGAAACTTGTCGGTGGTCTCGGCTAAGAAGAGCCGAGGGTCTCGAATGGGAGGAGCCGACAGTCTCGGCTGGGTTGAGCTGAGACACAGTCGAAAAGGAAACCAACAAGAAAAACCTAAAAAAAAATTGAAAATTTTCAAAGTATCGAAATCGTCGAAAGGCATTAGCTGAAGTCAACCGATACTTCGGCTCAGTTAGCTGGAAGGACATCCGATGACACCGGAGGAGGAAATGTGAAGGGAGCCAACACGGCGATAGAAAGGAGAAGAAGATAAAAATAAATTTTCTAAAATTTTTCGAAGTGTAAAAAATTATCGGAAGTTGTTCGCTGAAGCAGAGCCGAGGTGTCGGCAAGGATCTCCTGACGGAAGCCGAAACGTCGGAAAAATTTAGATGATCGAGCAGCCGATGCGGCGACGGAAGAAAGAATTTTTTTTTTAGAAATTTTTTATAAGTACAGGAAACGTCGGAAATATTTAGAGGATCGATGAGCTGATGTGTCGAAAGCTAGAGGAAGATCGGTCTAAAACGTCGAAAAAATTTAGAGGATCGGTCAGCCGATGTGTCGGAAGCCAGAGGAAGATCGGTCTGAAACATCAAAAAAATTTAGAGGATTGATCAGCCGATGTGTCAGAAGTTAGAGGAAGATCGGTCCGAAACACCGGAAAAATTTAGAGGATTGGACAGCCAATGTGTGTCGGAAGACAGATGAAGAACAGTCTGCCAAGGTATCGGAAGCGTAGTCAACTAGGGATCCGATACATCGGATGGTTAGTTGGGAAGGGATCCGATATGACAAAAAAAATTTGAGTTTTCAGTGGGGTTTTTCAGCGGATTTCAGCAGTTTTTCAGTGGGATTTTCAGCAGTTTTTCAGTGGATTACAAGGCCAAGAAGGAGAAAAATGGCAGTGATCTTATGCGCCAGAAATCCCCCTTGACCCCCGTTGTCCCCCTGAGTCAGTCGTTCTTTGAGGAAGAAAATTCTGTGTTTGGGAAAATTTGTAATTTTATGATTTTTCCAAGAGAAGGTAAGTAATTCTGATTTGTGTAAATGTTATGCAGCTAACAGTTGTGTTACTAACATGTTTACAGAATCATAGTCACCTTCAAAGGCAGTATTCCAGGTAGTGTGGTTTGGTAAAATAAGTGGTGGTTCGGACATGAGAACCCATGACGGATATGATGCTCGAGATTCCTACGAGCGTGCGCGAGATGCCATGGGAGAAAATGTTCGAGTTGGAAATGATGACATAGATTCTAATGGAAGGAGATTCCAAGAGACACCTCCAGATATTGTAGCCACCATAAGAAGCTTGATTAAAGCCTAGGAAGAGTAGCATCAATTGAATGTTGCTATGTTGCAGAGTTTGACAGACTTGCAAAGAAAGATAGACTCTGGATAGGGTACAATAAAACCAGAAGGCAGTAAGAGCAGTACCAGGAGAAGAAAAAGGACTACTAGTAGATCACCTGACTCTGAAGAATCCAGGGGGGATTCAAGCTCTTCTTCTTGTATTTGAAAAATAAAGAAGCACCATAGGGATCGCTCTTAGGATGAGTTTAAGAAGGCTAAACCTCCTACATTTGACGGTGAGGTAAAGACTGGACAAGAGGTTGAAGCTTGGCTTCTTGGGGTAAAGAAGTACTTCCAAGTTCAGGATTATTCGGGAAACATGAAGGAAAGGGTTACCATATTCAATCTGAATGGGCGAGCATCCATTTGGTGGGAACACTTCAAGCAAGTAAATAGGATCAATGAAAGGATACTTAAGTGGAAACAATTCAAGAAGTATTTCAAGCAGAAATACCTCTCTGACAGGTATTATGATGACAAGATTAAGGAGTTCCATGAGCTGAGATTGGGACAACACACCATGGAAGAGTATGCAAATAAGTTCTTGGAATTGTTGAGGTATGTCAAGTATATCAAAGATGAAAAAGTGAAAGTCCAGCGTTTTCTGAGTGGATTGCCTCAGTCTTACAAAGACAGAATTGAGTTTTATGAACCTAGAACTCTTGAGGAAACAATAAGGAAGGCCAAGTATTGCTATGAGCAAAGCAAAGGTAAACCTGATTACCATAAGGCATGGAAGGACAAGAAGAATGAGAAGTTTGACCAAATAAAGAAAGGTTTCAAACCTTCTAACTTCAGGAATCAGCAGAAGCAACCATCGCAAGCTGCGAGTAAGCCAGTTGGAGTGATAGGAGAAAAGCCTAAAGATCCACAGTAGAATAGAGGACCACTACAATTTTGGAAATGTTGAGTATCCCACATGCACAGAAGTTGTCCACTCAGGAATGAGAGTGCAAGGCCAGCTTACAACATTCAAGAAGCAGAAACAGTGGGTCAAGTAGCAAGGGCAGTCCCTAGGTTTTATGCAGCACTGGAGGACCGCCAGGCAGATCACCAGTCAACTGTGGTTGAAGTTGCAGGTAAGATTGTTGAGTAATCTATTTCTATTTTGATTGACCCTGGTTCTACTCACAATTACATTACCCCTAGAGTAGTGGAGATTTGTGCTTTTAAGAAAGTAAAGCATAGAAAATCTTGGTTAGTTTAGCTAGCCACTGGAACAAAAGCAAAGGTTAGTGAAGTGGTAGAGAAATGTCCATTGGTCATGAATGGATTGGTCACTTGTGTAGATCTGAATGTTCTACCACTTGGTTCCTATGATGTTCTCATTGGAATGGATTGGTTAGAAGCTCACAGGGTAAAGCTTGACTGTTACAATAAGACTTTCGAATGCATGGATGAAGAAGGGAACCCAGTAGTGGTAAAAGGTATTCCAAAGGTGATTTCAGTAAGGCAGGTTTCAACAATGCAGTTGAAGAAGTTCTGCAGGAAAGGTTGTCAGTTATATGCAGCTCATATTTTGGAGGCATCGGAGGATGAGAATCCTAGGATGGAGGACTATCAGGTGTTACAGGAATTCAAGGATGTGTTTCCTGATGAGATTCCAGGGCTTCCTCCAAAGAGGGACAGCGATTTCACAATTGAACTTGTGCCAGGAGTAACACCCGCGTCCAAGACACCCTACAGAATGAGTACGCTAGACATGCTAGAGTTGAAGATGCAACTGCAAGAGTTGTTGGAAAAGAAGTGTATCAGGCCGAGTGTGTCTCCTTGGGGAGCACCAGTTCTGTTTGTAAAGAATAAAGATGGTACACTCAGGTTGTGTATTGACTATAGACAATTGAACAAATTTACTGTGAAGAATTCATATCCTTTGCCTAGGATTGATGACCTCTTTGATCAAATGAGAGGAGCAAAGGTATTTTCCAAGATTGACTTGAGGTCTGGTTACCATCAAGTGAGAATCAAGGATGAAGACATTCATAAGATAACCTTCAGAACAAGGTATGGACATTATGAGTTTGTAGCGGTACCATTTGGTCTCACAAATGCACTAGCTACATTTATGTGCCTTATGAACAGTGTCTTCAACAAGTATTTGGACAAGTTTGTTCTTGTTTTCCTCGATGACATTCTTATTTATTCTAAGAATGAGGAGGAGCATGAAGAGCATTTGAGATTGACATTGCAATTGCTCAGGGAGCATCAGCTGTATGCAAAGCTGAGCAAGTGTGACTTCTATAGAGATATAATTCAGTATTTGGGTCACATTATCTCAGAAGAGGGTATATCTGTGGACCCTGAAAAGATTGAAGCGATGATGAATTGGCCTACGCCAAGAAATGTGACAGATGTAAGATCTTTTATGGGGCTTGCAGGATACTACAGGAGATTCATTGAAGGATTCTCCAAAGTTGCACATGCCATCACTTCTTTGCAAAAGAAGGGGATAAAGTTTGAATGGACATCAAGGTGTGAAGAAAGCTTCCAGCAGTTGAAGAATCTTCTCACCAATGCACATGTATTGAAAGTTGCAGATCCAGAGAAAGATTTTGTGGCGTGTACCAATGCATGCGGACAAGGGTTTGGAGGAGTCCTTATGCAAGACAACCATGTGATATGTTACGAGTCAAGAAAGATAAAGGAGCATGAGAAGAACTATGCCACTCATGATCTAGAGCTTGCAGCCATAGTACATGTCCTCAAGATGTGGAGACATTACTTTATGGGAAAATGATTTGAACTAAGGACAGACCATTGTGGTCTGAAGTATCTATTTGATCAACCTACTCTGAATGCTAGGTAAGCGAGATGGCTGGAGTTTTTATGTGAGTTTGATTTTGAAATCAAGCACATAAAGGGAAAAGAGAATAAGGTAATTGATGCACTCAGTAGGAAGGTGTAGGAAATGCATGTGGCATCTCTTAGTATTTGACAATCAGATTTGAGGCCGTAGATTGTTAATCGTACTGCTAGAGATCAATTGTATGAGCTGGTAAAAGACAAATTGCAGCAGCAAAGTCTTGAGAAGAGGTACAAGGGATATAAATTGGAAGAAGATGGACTTTCTACTTATAAAGGCATAATTTATATTCCAAATGTAGCAGAGTTAAGGAGAGTTGTTATGGATGAAATCCATCAAGCTCCATATTCTGGTCACCCAGGATACCAAAAGACAATTGCTACCGCCAGAAAATAGTACTTTTGGCCAGGAATGAAAAAGGACATGGCTGAATACATTTCAGGGTGCATGAAGTGTCAGCAGGTAAAGGTTGAGCATCAACATCCCACAGGTTTGTTGCAACCTTTTCCAGTTCCAGAATGGAAATGGGGAGTTATTTCCATGGATTTTATTATGGGATTGCCAATGACTTGGAGACAACATGATTCCATCATGGTTGTGGTAGACAAGTTGACAAAGGCAGTGCATTTTATACTGGTGAAGTCTACGCATGCGACTAATGACATTGCAAAGATATTCATGAAGGAGATTTTCAAATTGCATGGATTGCCTAAGGCAATAGTCTCTGACAGAGATGTCAAGTTCACTTCCAATTTTTGGAAGGAGTTGTTTGAAGATTTGGGTACAAAGCTAAACTTTAGCACTGCAAACCATCCTCAGACAAATGGGCAGACAGAGAGAGTTAATCAGGTGCTTGAAGATATGCTTCGCATGTACGTGATGGACAAACCAACCAAGTGGAAAGACAAACCAACTTACATTTGATTTACTATAATAACAACAAAAAAGGGCCAAAAGCTGAAATTGATAAAATAAATGCTCTTTAGTTCTAAATAATTGTAATCAACAAATATTAATTTTTCATAACTTGTTTTGTAAACTTTTTTCTATCCTATTTTGTTAAGTTTGAACTTCTACAAATTCAATTTTCAAGATTTTGACTAAAAAGAAGTTTGGACCCCTATCACATCTAATGACTTGAGATATTAATCTCAATAAATAGGTAAACATGTCTCTAAGGACCTATATGAGGATGAATAATTTAAGATATTAATCTCAATAAATAGGTAATCTTGGTAAATAGATAAACACGTAACTTAAGAACTTATAATTCAAATCTCTTCATCTATAAAAGAGGAAAAACCCGGAGCTCCAATATCGCCATTAAACGGCTCTTTCGCTCCAAGAAACTTTGGTGGGAGGGTTTGGATGGCGGCAGTCTTTCTCCCAGGCTGTTCAGCGCGGCATCATGGAGGTGGCTCCTGGAATCCGGTGTAATTTCAAGGCATTTTGCAGATATCCACCCCCTAAGGGAGCTGAGGGCCGAGTTGCCGAGCGCCGAGCTACCGTGCTGCTGAGCGTTTTGAATCGCTCTGAGGGCCGTGCTGCCGCGGGCCGAGCTGCCGAGCGCCGTGTGAAAGGTTTGAGGGGGCGGAGCGGAGCCGTGCGCTGAGCTGCAGAGCGTGAATCGCTTTGTGCCTATCTGAGAATAATAAAACTGATAGAGCAGTCGCCCAGCATTCGAGCCGCTCTGCCCACATCCAAGCCGAGAGGTAGCTCCCAGAGAAAGTGCAGAAGGACGCTCCGCTTGACCATCGCCCTTGCGGAAGGACAATCCGCTTGACCATCGCCCTTCCAGATTCGCTCTTCAATATTTTCACAGAGATAATTATCAAAGAAGAGCAATGGTGGAAGTATATAAAACGCTCTCTGGTTTCATGTGGAAGAGACGAAACAAGCGCATGGTGATCAGACCGATCTACAGCTTTCTTGGTGCGTTTTTTGGGGAACCGGAGTTGGGAAGCTTGGCTGGAGTGTTTCTTGGCCTTTTCTTTTTGTTGCTTTCTTGGAGCGATGGTGCTGGTGTTGGGAATTGGTTCGGGCAGTTTTGGAGCGATTTCTTGGAGCGATTTCCGGTTTTCCGGAGTTGGGAAGCTTGGCTCGTTTTTTTTTATGGTTGAAGCTTGGCCGTTCATTGGTCTTGGAGCTCTTCTTGTTTTTTCGATAGTTCCATTTTGCAGGGGTTTATTGCCCTTGATTCGATTTGATTTTTGTGCTGGTGTGGTATTTTGCCCGAAGACATTAATCATTTGAGTTGTGGATTTGCCACGTTTTTTATGGTGGCAGTTTTTGTGGATATACTTTTGCGTGGTGACCCGTTTTGTGGTCCTTAGGGATCTCTGCGGCGGCGACGGCGTTTCAGAGGCGGTGGCCTTTGTTTTCGGCAGTATGTCTGTTTTGGTGCTGGTTGGCTGTTTATTGGCTTGATGATCTAGCTGTGTATTCCTGCTATTTTAGTCTGGGACAATTTTTGTAATCTTTTTGATTACGTTAATATGTGACAACAAATATGTGACAATGTAGGGATTCTAGTGATCCTCTTACATGTGCAGATGTAATTTTGTTCTTCATTGAAATAAAATTAATGAATTTTTTCCGAGGAAAAAAAAGATAAACACGTAACTTAAGATATTAATCTCAATAAATAGGTAATCTTAGTAAATAGATAAACATGTAACTTAAGATATTAATCTCAATAAATAGGCAATTTTAATAAATAGATAATCATGTCTATGAAAAAGTAAACATGTCACAATGAATGACTTAAAATATTAATTTTAATAAATAGATAAGCATGTTGAATGAACTCCTTCATATATGACTTTTATTCCATAAAAATAAAATATAACATTCAAAATTTTTATACAAGTATACTTATAATAACAATTAATTTTCTTGCCATTCAATAATCTTCATTTGCAATGTTCTATAATACTATATAAAAAGATGGGGAGAATTTTGAAGAATATCCACTCTATGTTTCTCAATCTCATGGTTGTTGTTTGTTGATATCAAGATGATACAATGATTGGTTCAAGTGCATTTTTTTTGTTAATGTAAAAGTTGTAGATATTGCAGTTATACTTTGACTCTATTTGATGGGTTGGAGCTTAGAGAGTAGTATGGGAACATAATACCTTACTATGAAAGACCACAATAATGCTACCGAGAAATGTAAAGCAATTCTTTGATATTTAAGCTTAAAGCATTTGCAGAGTAAATTTTCCAAGAGTATAAACTTTTTATTTAGAAATGTTGTCCATTAACAGATCATGTCTTCGTGCAATTTTCTAGACAAAGCTGCAAAGTCAAGTGGAAGAGTTAAAAGCAATTATCCATATTCTTCCAATTTGGGCCATCGGGATTATTTTTTCTATTGTTTAGAGTCGAATGAATGACTCGCCATGTGTTTTTGACCATTCTTATCATTTCATAGTCCATCATCGTTTTTGAGGCATCTCTAAGTGTTGTTGGGAAGTGTTTTTAACAATCTGATATAATGAATTTGAAGTGGGAATTCATTTGTGTTTGTCTTATTCATTGTTGACAGCGTTGATTGTCTAAGATTATTTAATATTTCAAATATGTGAAGCTTCGTAAAAAAAACTATCATCTGATTATTGAGAGTATTCCTTTGCTTTTTTTGCTTTTGTGTGCTCTTCATGGTGGTCGGCCTCTAGAGAGTGGAACCTAAGATGCATAGGATAGTTATGAGATGAAGACTGACGAAGCAACTGCACCGGAAGGAGATGATGCTAAGGGTGGCATGGGGATTTCTGATAAGGCCATTTTAGAGCTTCTGAAAATCTTGTACTTTGCTCATTTGTTCGATGTTACTTCTCAGAATGTTTTTTCCTCGATGATGTAGACAACGTCCAATTTGCCAACAACAACAACACAACGTACCATGAATAACAGTGCATAGCCATTAATGGTGAGGTTCAAAGAAAAACAATATTTTACAGTGAGGGTATATGAGGACGAGCCTAGTGACATCCAATACCAGCAACATATTACAAATTTAAACTCAGGTTAGTAAATAGGTGGTGGGTATCGATTCGTCCAAGTGACGACAAATCTGTAATAGTGCATGTGAAACCCGAACTCATATAGAAGAATGCCTACGATGTAACAAGTTGAAGTTTCTAACCCATAATTGTAATGTTGTGGGACATTCAGAAAAATAGTGAAACATTGTTTTATACAAGGTCAAGCAACGAAAGAAAAAAATAGACTAGATTCACATAACCATATGTTATGTCTAAAATAGAAGAACATGAAGATGCCTTTACTAAACTTATAAAGAAGCTTACTCTCATTCATGGCATGCTGTAGTAGTTTTCCAAATCAACACATAAACAAAACATTGATGATAGAGGAATCCAATTCATTGAATTTAAATGTTTGTAATGGCCAAATTCAGGAGTTCAATTTAAGTAACCTCTGAGTAATAACCCAGGTGTTCCAACATTTTGGTCAACACATTTTCCTCTGAACAATTATGCAAACTCTATTGAAACTCTATTGTTGTTGTGTACAGGAAAATTAAAATAAAATAAAATTTTGAGGTATAAGTGTGTAGGTTACATGAATGCTATGATTCCGAGCTGCTAACATTGATGAGTGCCTTTCAACACTCATGGATATTCCTGATCATTTTTGTATTCTCTTACAAGATGATGTCGATGTGTAAATATTGGGTCATGTTTTGCGGTCACAGGAAGAAGCTAGTTCTTACAATAGCAATCTCCCCAACAATATTGGAGCACCCATGAAAATAATAATAGTCGCTTGAGGATACCCCTTTTAGAAACACACACATCCATTGACCCACAAATGCAAGCTATAATAACCACTCAATATACAAGTAGAATAACTACATATGCAAAGGGATATACTTATTCCCACTACCCACTTAGGAAACTCCTAAAAGGAAGAATCCCAGATGGCAGTAGTAGGCAGTTTGAGTTTATATGTTAGCAAAACTAAGGGTATGGAAAAAAGTATCTAGCATCCTCTACCCTGACCAATTGAATATATATCCATGAAGGAGAGTACTTCTCTACAATCCTAAAGTCACAAACACGGCACAAAACTCTAAAGAATCCAAACTTCCTACAACATTGTCTTGTCAAGTAAATAGTTGCCTATACGGTATGGTGCATGCCTTCCATGGTGAGAACATGGGAACCTAATTATAACACCATCGATGCTGCAGAGGTGATAAACGATTCGAGCAGTTGATATCTTCCCCCACTTCCTCAGAGTATACAAACTTCCTGCATCCATTACCACCACTTGATCTGCATCGAGAAGGTAGAATGCAGACATGGCATGAATGTGTGTTTTAGTGTTTTCATCTTTCTTGGTTGTGTGACTATGAACGTATTTTCAAATATGTGTTCTATCCATCCTTCATCTGGGTGTGCATGGATGGAGCATGGGTTTCCCAACGGCTCCCTCTGATAGGTGTATGCTTGTGTAATTGATTTCCTACCGAAAGGTGTTAGGATAAAAATTTGCAGTCGTTACATTGCCATGGGACTCTACTCTGATGGGCCTATGGCTCGTAGCCTCATTCCATGCTCTTTATCACCATTGTGTTTAAAAATATGCTCTGTGATCCTATCAATACGCAGCACACATTGTAGATGCTAGCAGCCTGTTAACTACTTGCATACATGATCACCTATTTTTGATATCATAGATATATTTTATGTGAAAGAATAGAATGGAGCAACAGAAGCACTACGGGTAGATGATAGACTTCTCATTATTAAGAGTAGACTAAATAGGAAATAGAAAACAACAATACTATGGGCGAATACCATAAGTGAGTAAATATCGTGGGTTACCTAACTCACTAACTTAACCACGGGTGAGATTACTCTCTTCAACAGACCCCCTTAATCTCAACTGGTAGTACATCATCAGCACTGTCTATGCCTAAGTGCTCTCTCTGATATACAAATGCAGATGTTCCCAATGGTTTGGTGAACATGTCAGCGAACTGCTCCTTAGAGCCACAAAACAGTAAAGAAATTTGTCCATCATTGACTAACTCATGAATGAAATGATAGCGAGTGTCAATGTGTTTGCTTTTTCTATGAAATACATTATGTTTAGACAATTGTATTGCAGAGTTATTATCACATAAAATAGAAGTGGGATCTTTTGCAGTGTGTCCCATATCCTTTAACAATATTCTTAGCCAAACTGTATGGCAAGCTACTGTGGTGGCTGCTACATATTCTGCTTCTGCAGAAGACATGCTCACAATGGGCTGTTTCTGAGATGCCCAAGAGATCAGATTTGTACCCAAATGGAAAGCATAACCAGATGTGCTTTTCCTATCATCAAGACTACCTGCAAAATCACTGTCAGTGTACCCTGTAAGAGTATTGTCTGGTGTATGAGTGTACCAGAGGCCATATCGAAGTGTGCCTACAACATATCTCAGTATTCTTTTTCCAACATTCCAGTGAGAGTCTTTGGGAGACTCCATAAATCTGGAAATAAGACTGATATCATACATCAAATCAGGTCTAGTTGCAGTCAAGTACATTAAACTGCCTACCATTTGTTTATAGAGTGTATTGTTTACTGTTACTTCATCACCATTCTTGGTTAACTTGGTGCCAAGTGCTATATGGGTTTCTGCAGGTTTACATTTATCCATTCTGAATCTCTGCAAAATATCAGTAGCATACTTATGCTGGCAGATAAAAATACCTTTATCAGTTTGAGTAACTTTCATGCCAAGGAAGTACTTCATCGGTCCGAGATCAATCATTTCAAATTCTTTTTTCATGACTGTCCTAAAATCTTCAATCATCAAATTACCAGTGTAAATCATGTCATCAACATAGAGACATACCATCAATATTTTACCTTGCTATATTTTGACATACAGAGTGGGCTCATTGCTGCTTCTGTTGAAACCATTGTTGATGAGGTAGGAGTCAATCCTACTGTACCAAGCTCGTTGAGCTTGTTTTAGACCATACAGGGCCTTTTTCAGCTTATACACTTTGTCTTCATGACCTTTGACAGTTTAACCAGGTGGCTGGTCTACATAAACTTCTTCTTCAAGAATGACATTAAGAAAGGCAGATTTCACATCCATTTGATACACAGGCCATTGATTTTGTGTTGCAATGGCAAGTATAGCTCTGATGGTATCCATCCTTGCTACATGAGCAAAGGTTTCATCATAATCTATACCATAATTTTGTGCATAACCTTTGGGAACCAACCTTGCCTTGTGCTTTTCAAGTTCTCCTTTTTCATTCAATTTGGTCTTATAGACCCATTTGACTCCAATAATGGTTTTGCCTATAGGGATGTCAACAAGATCCCAAGTCTGATTTTTCTCTATTGCATCAATCTCCTTATTCATGGCTTTTACCCACTGTGCATCCTTCACTGCTTCATTAAAAGATGTGGGCTAACAGGAGAAGAGAGCAAACTAAAGTTGCTCGTCTAGAATTGGAGTCTGTTCATATAACTCTCTCAATCTTTTGGTTTTCCAGTTCTATGGTGGACCATCTGCTACATCGTCTTGCTGCTGTACTTTCAATATTGGAAGTCTGATAGGTCACATCTGGCTGATATGAGTGATCTTCATGTTGTATGTCTGAAGGATCACTCCAGCATTTGTCTTCAATGAACTTTACGTCTCTGCTCACCACAAGCTTTTTGGTGACAGGATTATATAGATTGTATTCCTTCTGTTGTTCACTATAACCAGTGAAAATGCAACGCTCACTTTTCTTGTCTAACTTTCTTCTGAGTTCATCAAGTATATGCGCAAAGGCAACATAACCAAATATTTTGAGATGTGAGATAGTAGTCTTAGTGCCACTCCATGCTTCTTCAAGAATCTTGTCTTGGACAGTTACTATGGCTGATCTGTTGAGCAAGTAGATTGAGCATCCAACAACTTCAGCCCAATACTCATTTGACAGCTTCTTGTGTGACAACATGCTACGGGCCATGTTCATGATGGTCTGGTTCTTCCGTTCAGCAACTCCATTCTGCTGTGGAGTGTATCTGGTGATGAACTGTCTCTGAAAGCCATGCTACTTACAAAAGCCTGAGAACTCATGTGAAGCATATTAACCTCGACCATCTGACCTGAGCATTTTAATGGACTTTCTAGATTGCTTCTTAGTGAGAGCCTTGAACTCTTTAAACTTGGAGAAGGTCTCTGATTTGTGCCTGAGAAAATAAATCCATGTTTTTCTGCTAAAATCATCAATAAAGGTCAGAAAATAAAAACTGCCTCCTATGGATTGGGTTTGCATGGGTCCACAGAGGTCTATATGAACTAACTCAAGTTGCTCTTTGGCTTGAGATGTGGAAGTGGGAAAACTATCCCTACGATGTTTACCAGTGATACAATCCTCACAAGTGTTGGGTTGTTTATGAATAACCGGTAATCCTTTGACCATTGAGTGTTTGTGTAGGATATTGATACTTTTGAAGGGAAGATGGCCGAATCTACAGTGCCATAACCAGGATTCATCTTGACTGGAAACTGTATGAGCTACATGATGTGGAAGGTTAACACTCCTAAGACTAAGAGGAAAGATTCTATTCTTGGTCATTTCAACTTTGGCTATGAGTCTCTTACTGGAAGGTTTATCATAGATAGCACAGTATGTATCATGAAACCTAACATCATACTTATTATGAAGTAATTGACCTATACTGATCAAATTTATAGTCAAATGAGGTACATAAAACACCTCATGAATGGACATTTTTTTCATTTTGATTACTAAGTACAGGAACAATACCTTTTCCTTTTGCTGGAACCAGAGAGTCATCTCCTAGCTTGATATTCGTGACAACAGAGGAGCCTAGACTAGAGAATAATGACTTGTTACCTGTCATGTGATTGCTGCAACCGCTATCCAGTAGCCATAGATCTGAGCTATAGTGTTATTTAGTTGCTTGATAAGATAGAAACATCACCTCTGATGAGCCTTCTTCTTCTTTGGAGAAATTGGCTCTACTATTGTTCTGGTTATTGTTCTGTTCCACTTGCTTCTTTCTACATTCTCGTTCATAGTGCCCATACTTCTTACAGTAGTTACACTTAACATTGGACTTATTGGTCCATATCTTGCCTCTTGCCCTCTGACCTTGAGAGTTGTGAGAGTGTTATGAATGCTCTGAGTGTTCATGATTGTGATTGGTTCTGTCTTCTGTAGATTGAGACCATCGGCCTCTTCTTCCTCTACCTCGTCCTCTTCTGCCTCGACCTTTGTTGAGGGAAGCCTGAGTGCTGAATGCATTGGTCAACGATTCTTCTTCTTGAGTGAATCACACTTCATGAGATAGAATATATCCATTCAATTCTTCTAGGGTGAACTTAGACATATCTTTTGCTTCTTCTATGGCAGTCACTAACATAGTAAATTTCTTGGTGAGACACCAAAGAATCTTTTGAACAACAATTTTTTGTTCTAGCCGTTCACCATAGGTTTGGAATTGGGTCACAATACCTGAAACCCTAGTCATTAACTGATCCACAGATTCTGACTCTTTCATCTTCAAACTTTCAAATTGAAGGCGTAGGGTTTGCAGTCTTACCGTTTTAACGTGATCGGTTCCCTTGTAGGCTGATGCAGGTAGATTCCAATCCTGATGTGCACTGGTAGCACCTGAGATCCATGGGAAAATGGACTCTTCAATGCAACTTTGGATCATCCATGTGGCTGTGAGATCTCGATCTCAGCGAGCTTCGAGAGCATTCTTCTGGGCATTATTTATTGCGGCCAGTGCAACCGCTTCATGTTCTTTGAACTCGGTTTCCACCATATCCCAACATTTGTTGAGTTGCAGAAATGTCTTCATTTTGATAGACCAAAATTCATAGTTAGCTCCGGTCAAAACAGGTCCAGAGATCGGCTTCAAAGAGCTCGTATTAGCCATCTGATATGACTAAAAAAAAAAATTGCCCTTGCTTTTCTTTCTTTCTTTTTTTTTATAAAAAAAAACCAGCACTGCTCCTGGTGCAATGGCAATGGGCAGTGGGGTGGCGTGGTGCTAGAAATTGATATAAGTTTCAGCTATTCACCGCACTCTTCAGATATAAGAAAAGCGGTGGTAACGCTTACTGCTTCTTCAACATGAGCGGTGGCACCACTCTCGCAATGTGGGAGAGAAGCGGTGGCCAACCTAGGTAACTCTTTGAATCGAAGCGCAGAGGCTGAGGTTGACGCTTTATCAAATAATTAAGAAACAGATCGTTCCTCCTCCATTATTTGTTCTTCTCCCAATACAAACTAATCGAGCACTTGCTGGCAATCTATCTTGATTAGAATGCCAATTAAACTGCAATCAATTTTCCCAAACCCTGAAACAGAAACAATACTAAAAGCTGTGAAGCCCCTACCAAAAACACTCTCAGGTTGCTTAATCCGAAATCATCAGCTTTCCCAAACCCTGATGGCCATTCGGTGTACCAAACAAAAAACAAGAAGAAACAAGCCATTGAGAATACAGAAAAGACTTAGATGAAATTGCTCATCTCTATCCAACTAGTTCGAAACCGTGGAGCCTATCGCTGCTACTCTGACAGATCAAGATAAAGATCTTGCATCATATCTCTAGCAGAACATACCATTGCAAAATAAATTTTCTTTCAAGTTGTTTCTTATGAGGTATAAATAGTGAAGTGGATTTCTGTTGAATGTTACCCAACGATCTCTTCAAGAAATTGCAAATAAAAAATCCACTTTTTTGTTTTAGAGCAGTAGATTTGGAGAAGAAATAAACCAACTATCTGAAATAAACCAACAATCTGCTATTTTGAAATAAACCAGAGATATTAATGTGGGATCTGCAATCTGAATGCACGATTAAGATCTGAATACATGCCCGAGAGGAGTCACAATGCGAGATATGCAATCTAAATCCACTTTTTTTCTTTGGGTTAGGGTAAAAACACCTAAATTTTGATCTAAAGGATAATAAAAAAATAGTGTGCTTTTCGAAATAAAATTCTGATTTGAAAAAAAATAGAGTGCGGTAAGAAATAGCTCCATGCAGTGCTTCGTAGGCAATAGCTCCCTAGAGTGCTTTCCACTCTGTGAAAAGGCTTACCCCAACAATGAAAGGAGCAGGTTGTGTTATCACTCCAGGAAACTCCTTTAGGTTGTAGCTCGAGGATGCTTGGTAACTTAAACTGTTTTTTGGGTTTTTCTGAATTGGATCAAGCCGGATAACCTATATAACCTCTCACTCTCAAGACATGCATGAAGCTCACTCAATCACAAGGCTTTTAGTTACAACTTGTTCAGTAGTTTGACAAAAAGGTGCAGGGATGGAGAACTCACCAGGATGGCAGACTTACACACATAACACATGCATATAAATGGCTAAATCCTACTGAGGATGGTGTATATAAATCAAATATCACTAAATAACCAATAGGATGACAGCTATAGGCCCTTTAATAAATCTGAAAATTACCTAAATGCACATTCAGGCAATAAACACAGTAAAGAAAGAGATGGCTGAACAAATCACAACAAAAGAGCTTATGCTTAGAATAAACCAGATGAGACACTTGATAATGGAACAGGCTCATAAATCCCCAGAGTCGAACCTTTATTAATGAAATAATCATGGGCTTTATAGCCTTTTACAAAATTTACAGATCCTGAAAATCCGATCTGTTTACATCAAAAATAAATGAAAGTCATAGTTTTTTCCCGATTATGGCTTCAAACCCTTGCTAACAATTTGTTTATTCATTGTGAAGATCTAGTTCACCGGGCGATCTTTTAATGACTGAAGTGGTAGCTGATAACCACTACTGCTGGTTTGCTTTGAAATTGCCACCAACAGCCAGTGTATCGACGTTTAAGTGAAGTGCCCCATCTCGTTCAATCCGCCCGAAACCCCTTTTTACTTTGTTGCCATAGTCGTCGATCAGAAGCTTTGTCTTCTGTTTCATCAGTGCCTCAAATCAGAATGCTTGCCGCAGTTTCGGAGGTGAAATGAACTGGTTTTATCGTTGTCAGAAGCATATCCTCAAAGTTTGAATCGGACCTTTAGTCTTCTTTCTTCCGCCATTTCGACGTGCAGAGTCTCTTTGTTGCTGCAGTATCAATGCTCCTTAGATCATCAGTGTCGTGACGGCTTCTTCATCGACGGTCAGAGGTTTCTTCTTTTATCACATCTACGCTCCTAATCGACGTTCTCCATAACTAACACATCGGTGGTCGGGAGCAGTAATAACTACAGTATCAGAGCTGTTCGTCTTCTTTCTTCCACCATTGTGGCTTCCAATTTCACTATCTTGCCGACGGCTAGTGATTCCGAGTTTCGACATCGAAGTTTCATCTGCTTGTGGACCCCGTAGTTTATATTTCTTCAGCCGTTGCGGCTACATAGAGGACCAATTCGCCACCGGTTTTATGTTTTCAAGCTCCTCCGCTCGGCGATGTCTTTCTGTTATTTCGGAACCCGCAGTAAGTATTTCATCTGCCCTTGCGGCTCCTTAATGGACTGTTGTGACAACGATTAGTCTTTAGTCCTTCCAATCACCGACAATTTCCTCTTCTCGCGGAAGCCGTAGTCTGTAAGTCTTCCGTCATTTCGATGTCGTAGTGGACTAACTCGCTGATGCTTTTAAAGTTTTTATGTCTCGAACTGATTTCGTCGGTGATCAAAACTCAAAGCCTCTTACCATCAGGAATTTTAACCGTTATTTTCTCTGTAGTTACGGCACCTCTGGGAACTAGCTCGTCGATAGTTAGTCCTTTCAAGTTCCGATGCCGATGCATCTGTGTTGTTTCGGAACTTGCAGTAAGTCTTTCTTCCGTCGTTACGGCTCCTCAGAGGACTAGCTTGCCTACGGTTAGTGTTCTCAAGTTTTGATTTTTGCTACTTGACCTCGACGGTATTTAGTTCTTCATATCACTGACATTTCAGAACCTTTCAGCCTTGTCCCGCCGCTACTTAGTCTTTAGTTCTTTCGATCTGATTTCATCGCCGTCAGACGTCATTAGAAGTTTGAATAAGAATGCTTAGTCATTGTATTCTCCGCCATTGCGGCGCCTTTGGGAACTAGCCCGCTGATCATCAGTCCTTTCAAGTTCTGATGCTGACACTGCGGAAATCTTTAGCTCTATCTCGCCAATCTTGTAGCTTTTAAAACCTCTGATTGCTGTTAAGAAATGCTTCGATGGTGTAAAAAAGTTACAGTAATATTCCTAACTGCCAAAGGGTTCTTCCACTCACCATTTATCTTCCATCTTTCGGTGGCTAATGAGATGTTCTGATCCTCACCCAAGCCACCGAAACCACAACTTTGTGAAATTTGCATAAAAAAATAGAGGTCTTCAAAATTGTTAGTGATCTTCATATCCTTCATTGCATCATTTAAATTCTTCATACTATCAAAAATAAATTTATTTTATTTGGGAGATAACATCTGGCTCCTACTCGGGGATGAGAACCTCCCTGTGTGGTCCCAAGAACCCCAGACCAAAATGCCTTTCCCTAAAAGCAACTAAGTAACTTAACACTATTCTCTATTTTTCCATTGGGCATGGAGTCTTATTCCGAAAGCAAAAATAACCTACAATCTACTAATTTACAATTATAAGGCCTCAAATCCTGAAATAAAATAGAGTTTTAGGAACCGCCCCTTTACTGGGCCATCGAATCCCTCTTCACCTTGCAGATTCTGCAATTTGAAGGTGTTATTCTTATATACATGGTCTATAACAAAAGGGCCAATCCATAAAGAGTCAAATTTCCCATGTTTCCCCTTGTCCTGTCTGACAGCATCCCACTTGAGGACCCAATCCCCAACCTGGAAGTTGTTTTCCTTTGCTCTTTTGTCAAACATGCACTTTATCCTCTGTTGATGAGCTCTGATTTTCCTGCAACTTGCTCCCTAATCTGCTGTAACTCTACCAAATCCATGATCCTTCTCATCATATCATTTGGTTCATCTTCCTCTTCCTGAAAGAACTTTGCCACTGGAAGGGTGAGCTGGATAGGAAAGACGGCCTCAGTGCCATAAACTAGTTTGAATGGAGAAGTCCCTATGGATCTTTTATTTGTCACCCTATCATCCCATAAGGAAAACTTAAGCTTTGAATCCCAGCTTTTCTAATTTGTCTCTAGCAATTTCCTAATGATCTGAACTAAGCTTTTGTTGGATGACTCAGCCAAGCCATTGCCTTGTGGGTAATAGGAAGTGGAGTGCACCAGTTGAATACCCATTGATTCACACAATTTAACCAATGCCCCAGCTTTAAAGGCTTGTGCATTATCAGTTACTAACCTTACAGGGCAACCAAACCTGCTGAAGATGTTCTCATATAAGAATATCATGATGACTTGATGAGTGGCATTTATGGTGGGTATTGCTTCTATCCATTTGGTAAAGTAGTCAGTGGCTACTAAGATCCATTTATGCTATCCACTGGAAGATGGATTTATTTCACCTATGAAATGCAGACCCCATTGTTGGAAAGGCCCATTCATTGTAATAGGCCGAAGGGGAAAGGATTTGAGCTACCGCTTCCCTTCAAATCTTTGACATTGGTCACAGGCCCTTACAAAAGCGCATACATCAGCAAAAAGGACTGGCCAATAGTACCCTGCTTTTAATATCTTGTGGGCTGTGGTTTTCCAGTAGTGGTGGCCTCCACATGTACTGGAATGAAAGTGATGCATGACCTGTTCTGCTTCCTCTGTATCTAGACACCTTAACAAAATCCCAGACTAATCCCTCCAGTACAACAGTTTGTCAATTATGAAAAACTTAATAGATTTCAATTTAAGAGCTCGTGCTTGGTTAAGAGTAAGATAAGGAGAAACTTCTAATTTTAGCAAAAAATGAATGATACCTGAGTACCACTCACATGAAGATATGTTCTCAGCTACTGCTGGACTGTTATTCTGATCTTGATTTTCCTCTGTTTCAGCTGCCACCATAGTCTGCACCTTTGCTGACTTGACGTATGTGAAATTATTTCCCAGCAGTTCACAGTTTTCTTTGGCCATGAGTTTGGCCAGACTTAATCCTTTTACCAACTTGGTGGGTTTCACCTCTACATCGAACTCAATGAGTTTGGCAATCCACTTAGCTCTCTTCCCATCAATGTCAGGCTGAGTCAAAACATCCTTCATAGCAACTGAAGGGACATACGCAATGACCTTTGCATGGAAAATGTAGATTATGAAGTTCTTCAAAGATTTTATGAGGTCATAAGCTTGCTTCTCAATTGGGTCATACTTCAGCTCAGCATCTCTCAGGGTTTTGTTGAAGAAAGCAATTGGATGATCAAGACCTTCATCATTCTTTTGTAATAGTACAGCTGTCACTATGTCATAAGATGCAAAAGAGAAAATGTAAAAACCCTTGGTGTAGTCGGGACTAATCAGAGTTGGGGCCTCCATGATGTCTTTCTTAATGTATTCAAAAGAATTTCTTACCCGGTCGGTCCACTTGATTTCTGCATCCTTTTTTAGCATGACTGTTATATGCTTTACCAGCTCGGAGAAATTTGGAATGAATCTCCTGACAAAGTTTATCTTGCCTAAAAAGGACTGAATGTCTCTTTTTGACCTTGGTATTGACAGCTGCTGAATTGCCTCCACTCTTACTGGATCGATCTTTACACCTTCAGCTGAGACTATGTGGCCTAGGAGCTTTCCTTCATTGAGTGCAAACTGGGACTTCTTGGGGTTCAATGATATTCCATACCTCCTGCACTCTAGAAATACCTTTCTCAAATGCTGCAAGTGGTCATGATGGTTGTGAGAGTAAACTGTTAAGTCATCCAAATATATCAGCACATATTTATCTTTTAGCCCTACAAAAGCTAGGTCCATAGCTCTCTGAAAAGTAGCCCCAGCATTCATTAGCCCAAATGGCATTTTAGCATACATGAAGGTGCCCCAGGGGGTGGTAAAGGCAATCTTCTCTTGGTCATCTGGGTGCACAACCACTTGGTTGTATCCAGAGAAGCCATCAAGGAAGGACATGACCCTGGCCCTCGAGACTCTCTGCAGCAGATGTTCCATCTTGGGCAGTGGATAGTTGTCTTTTTTGGAACATTTGTTCAAGTTTCTAAAATCCACACACAACCTGATTTCTCCATTTTTCTTTCTTACCACTACTAGATTTGCAATCCACTGGGAATACCTGATGGGGATTATGATCTTGGCTTTGAGGAGTTTGTGGATCTCTTTCTCAATCACTGGTAATGGAAGAGGGTTGATGGGTCTCAACTTCTGTTTGAAAGGAATGGTGTCCTTATCCAAAGGAATCCTGTGCTGGATGATGTTCGTGTCATACATTTTTAGGTCACTATACTCCCATGCAAAGACATCAACAAACTCTTTTATCAAGCTGCAATATTCAGACTTCTGTTCAGCAGTCAGCCTAGTGGATAGATTTATCAATTTTGGATGGCTCTGGCTGCCTATGTTGTGCTCTTAGATAGCAGGATCTAGCTGCTTTTTAGCAGGATTGAAAGGGACATCATTGTGATCAAACAATTGTTCCAGTGGTACTAGACCTCGGGGTATGTGGTTGCTGGGCAATTGGACGATATCGTGCTTAGTCACTTTATCTTTTAGCTTGAGCTGCTTGGATTCCTCCAGGTTAAGGTTTTCCTGATCTATGTGTATGTCAGAGAATTCATCCACTAAATGGAGGAATTTACTAAGCTCCCCATCATTTTCAAACACCCTCCAAAATTTTACATTGTCTAGCAGAGAGGGTTTGTACTTGACTTGAACATCATAGCTGAGCCTAGGGGGTAAAGGAGGAACAAACAGACTTGCAGAGACAGCCAGGGAATCAGCCAGGTGATTCAAATCTATAGGAATATATGATAGTACAAAAAACATAAATGAGTCTCTGAGTTTCCATACCTCGTCTTTGTAGGCCTTCAGTCTGATATTTTTCGTCTAATAAGTGTTGTTGACCTGCTGTATGAAGAGGTCTGCGTCCCCAAAAATCTTCATGCACATGATCCCCATCTCCTTGGCCGCTTTAACTCCCAGTAGCAATGCTTCATATTCTGCTACGTTGTTCGTGGTTTTGAAATCGAGCTTATACGATAGGTGAATGTTCTCCTTAGATGGGGAGATCAACACGACCCCTGCGCCTGCTGAGTTTTGAGCGCTTGCCCCATCGAAATACATGGTCCAGATTGCTGTTGTGACTTCTTCGGGCTTCGGACGGGTGGGCTCGATGAGCTGAAGTGATGTTTGTTGATTATCATCTATTTGCAAGATGCAAGATCCAAAATCGGTGTCCACAACGTAGATGAAGTGATTTACTGAGCGACTCTCCTTGCTTACAATGTATGCTATCTGATTTTCCCTGTACAGTCTCTTAGTTTCTCCTCCGAACATGGGAATGGTGGCATATGTGATATCCATTTGAAGGGTGCCGCCCAATCTTTTGCTCCATGACCGGGACAGTAAAAGGCCAAATTTTGGAGGAATATCAGCCACTACGATGTCCATCATTATGCTTTTCGAAGGCAGTTGAGTTAAGTTTACGGTAAGGTCTTTGCTGAGGCCCAGGCACTTGACCTTCCTGGAGTCCAAGGAGAATAAATTGTGGCAGGGCTTGGTAATGTTGAGGCCGATCTCATCCATCACAACCTTTGGCATTAAGTTATGAGAGGCTCCTGAATCCAGCAAATAGTTATGGAGGATTTTATCATGGATGTTCAAGGATATATAGAATGGTGGGAAAGAGTCCTTTAGGTCTTCAATCACGGGGCACAGGGTTACAACAGGCTTGTCATCTTGCAGGTTCACAAATTCAGTGTCAATGTGCACCTTGGGCTGAAGGGAATTCAGAATGGAGGTTTTAAATGCATCATTCTTCATCAACTCAATTAAAGGGAAAGGGATTTTCAATTTTTTGAATTTCAGACTCAAGGTTGAAGGAATAATGCAGCCTACCTGGAAACCTTACGTCATGAGCTGTAGGTTTGAGTTGGACTTGATCAAGTGTGGCTGAAGGTGCTGGTTTATGCAATACTTTGGATGGAACAACTACTTTTTTTGGTAAAACAACAACCTGTCTAGTAGGTACAGCAGGCTGCTTGACGGGTACAACATTCTTTTTGAGTGGAGAAACCAACCTAGACCTTAGTTGGTAACCTCCCTGACCGTCAGCCTGATAGACAGCCTCTTCAGTGATCTGCTCATCAATCAAGGCTTCTTCGTACTCTGCCTGTGTCAGAAAAGAATAGTCCACCTCATCCTCCATGCAGTGGATATTGTCTTCAACTTCTTCCTCTTCTTCAATGAATTCTGGCCCTTCTTCTAATACAACATTTTGAAATGGAGCTCTTATCCTCTGGTCTTCCCCTTGATTTCTCTCCCTTCTGAGAATATGAACAGGGGGGTTTCCTATTCTATAAGGGACAAAATTTGGGTTTCGAGGAGCAAAGTCACTTGGCCCTTTACTCCTCACCGGCATATGTCCTTGGTCCTTCAATTTAGACATTTCAGTAGTCAGGTTATCTAAAAGTTTGGTCATTTTTTCAATCTTGTTCTCTGATGTTGAAGCTCCACTATAGTCTGCTAGCTGCTTTCTCCTGTCTACCTTCCCTTTGACCTTCTGAGATGCCAGAATGTTTGACTCTACCTCTAGGGCAGCATCCTACATAAGTGATAAGGAGGCAGACCTCCTTTCTATGAGAAGTAGGTAGAAGTCAGAGTCAAAAGCATTTGCATAAGTTATCATAGCTGAGGTACCGGTGGGCTTAATCTCAGTAGGGATCTTGCTGTACATGTTGTTGAATCTTTTGGTAAAGTTGGGGACAGATTCACCATTTTCTTTTCTCAGGTTGCTGAACTCTGTGATGTAGTAGAGGTGGTCTCTCCTCTCTCCCTAGTGCTTTAGGAAAACATCATCTAGGGCCTCTATGCCTGCCACTGACCCAACAGGCAGTTCCTTAAACCACCTTCTATCCTGGCCATCTAGGCTTTGCACAAAGACTCTGGTCCATACGTCTTCTTGTTCTATATTTATATTTTCAGCATAGCTATAAAAAGCCTCTAGATGATCTTCAGCAGTGAAATCCCCTTCCCCTGTAAACTTAGGCATATACTTGAGGTAATCCCCGATAGGCATGGTTGTGAGAGGATTTGGCAAGACTAGGGTTGCATACCTAGCTACTAGGATCCTTTCCATCTTGGACAATTGAGGGGTAGCCATATTGGAAATGGGTATGGATATGGAGGTGGAAGGCAACACTGATGAGGATATTTGCTGAGAAAGCGGTGGTATACTTATCCCAGTGGAGTCACCAGCGATTGGATCCTCACAAGCACCAGTGCTTGAAGATGCCCAAACCCTAGATTTTTCTGATGTATCTAAAAATTTCTAGGAATTAAAAGTTTTAGCAGAATAAATATCAGCAAATTTTTTTCTTGAAATACCTGATGTAGCGTTTTGTGCAGCACTGCTGGTCTGTCTTAGTAAAGCACTAACTTTCCTCAAGATTTCTTCTGGATCTGAAACGGGTGTTGCCGGTGGCCCCTTTGGGTTTGCTCTGGTACTTGGTCTTCTGGAAGCCACCTTATATCAATGGAGTCGCTAGATAGATTATTACAACCGCAATAATGTCCAAGCCTTGTCTATCATCAAAGCATGGATCTATGTCGTATCCCAGGGAAGCTGAGCTTCAATCTCCTCTCCCCGGCAACGACGCCACTTTGTTATCACTCCAGGAAACTCCTCTAGGTTATAGCTTGAGGATGCCTGGTAACTTAAACTATTTTTTGGGTTTTTCTGAAATGGATCAAGCCGGATAACCTATATAACCCCTCACTCTCAAGACATGCTTGAAGCTCATTCAATCACAAGGCTTTTAGTTACAACTTGTTCAGTAGTTTGACAAAAAGGTGCAGGGATGGAGAACTCACCAGAATGGCAGAGTTACACACTTAACACATGCATATAAATGGCTAAATCCTGCTGAGGATGGTGTTTATAAATCAAATATCACTAAATAACCAATATGATGACAGCTATCAGCCCTTTAATAAATCTGAAAATTACCTAAATGCACATTCAGGCAATAAACACAGTAAAGAAAGAGATGGCTGAACAAATCAAAACAAAAGAGCTTATGCTTAGAATAAACTAGATGAGATGCTTGATAATGGAACAGGCTCATAAATCCCCAGAGTCGAACCTTTATTAATGAAATAATCATGGGCTTTATAGCCTTTTACGAAATTTACAGATACTGAAAATCCGATCTGTTTACATAAAAAATGAATGAAAGTCATAGTTTTTTCCCGATTAGGGCTTCAAACCCTTGCTAACAATTTGTTTATTCATTGTGAAGATCTAGTTCACTAGGCGATCTTTTAATGACTGAAGTGGTAGTTGATAACCACTACTGCTGGTTTGCTGTGAAATTGCCGCCAACAACCAGTGTATCGACGTTTAACTGAAGTGCCTCATCTCGTTCAATCCACCCGAAACCCCTTTTTACTTTGTTGCCGCAGTCGCCGATCGAAAGCTTTGTCTTCTGTTTCATCGGTGCCTCAAGTCAGAATGCTTGCCGCAGTTTCAAAGGTGAAACGAACTGGTTTTATCGCTGTCGGAAGCATATCGTCAAAGTTTGAATCGAACCTTTAGTCTTCTTTCTTCCGCCATTTCAGCGCTCCAAGTCTCTTTGTTGCTGCAGTATCGACGCTCCTTAGATCATTAGTGTCGCGACAGCTTCTTCATCAACGGTCAGAGGTTTCTTCTTTTATCACATCTGCACTCCTAATCGGCTTTCTCCATAACTAACACATCGGTGGTCGGGAGCGGTAATAACTACAGTATCGGAGTTGTTCATCTTCTTTCTTTCACCATTGCAGCTTCCAATTTCACTATCTTGCCGACGACTAGTGATTCCGAGTTCCGACGCTGAAGTTTCATCTGCTTGCGGACCCCGTAGTTTATATTTCTTTCGCCATTGCGACTACTTAGAGGACTAATTCACCGCCGGTTTTATGTTTTCAAGCTCCTCCGCTCGGCGATGTCTTTCTGTTATTTCAGAACCCACAATAAGTCTTTCATTTGTCATTGCAGCTCCTTAATGGACTGTTGTGCCGACGATTAGTCTTTAGTCCTTTCGATCGCCGATGATTTCCTCTTCTTGCGGAAGTCGTAGTCTGTAAGTCTTCCACTGTTTCAGTTTTGTAGTGGACTAACTCGCTGATGCTTTTAAAGTTTTTAAGTCCTGAACTGATTTCGTTGGTGATCGAAACTCAAAGCCTCTTACCATCGGGAATTTTAACCGTTATTTTCTCTGCAGTTGCGACACCTTTGGGAACTAGCTTGCCGATAGTTAGTCCTTTCAAGTTCCGACACCGATGAGTCTGTGTTATTTCAGAACTTGCAGTAAGTCTTTCTTCCGCCGTTGTGGCTCCTCGGAGGACTATCTCGCCGACGGTTAGTGTTCTCAAGTTCTGATTTCTACTACTTGACATCGGTGGTATTTAGTTCTTCATATCACCGACATTTCAGAACCTTTCAGCCTTGTCCCGCCGCTACTTAGTCTTTAGTTCTTCCGATATGATTTCATCACTGTCGGACATCATTAGAAGTTTAAATCGGAATGCTTAGTCACTATATTCTCTGCCGTTGCGTTGCGTTTGGGAACTAGCCCGCCGATCGTCAGTCCTTTCAAGTTCCGATGCCGACATTGTGGAAATCTTTAGCTCTATCTCGCCGATATTGTAGCCTTTAAAACCTCCGATCGCTGTTAAGAAATGCTCCAATGGTGTAAAAAAGTTACAACAATATGCCTAACTACCGAAGGGTTCTTCCACTCGCCATTTATCTTCCATCTTTCAGTGGCTAATGAGATGTTCTGATCCTCGCCCAAGCCACCGAAACCACAACTTTGTGAAATTTGCATCAAAAAATAGAGGTCTTCAAAACTGTTAGTGATCTTCATATCCTTCATTGCATCATTTAAATTCTTGATAATATGTCGTAAGCTCTGATACCATGTGAAAGAATAGAATGGAGCAACAGAAGCACTACGGGTAGCTGATTGTCTTCTCATTATTAAGAGTAGATTAAATAGGAAATAGAAAACAACAATACTATGGGCAAATACCATAGGTGAGTAAATACCGTGGGTTACCTAACTCACTAACTTAACTACGGGTGAGATTACTCTCTTCAACATTTTATTGCTTGTTTTACCAAAATGGTCTTTTAATGATGCTCAAGTTCTCCTCGTGGCAAATGCTAATACCTTCCCTTGGCATTATTCCCTTCTAACACTTACATATTCATTGTCTCGTTCCTCAACATTCTCCTTTTTCATTATTCCTTGCGCCGTCATTATTTTTTATTTTATGCCAACCTACCATTTTGCGTCTAGCTCTCTGCCTGTGGGTGGATGTGGCCTCTTGAATATGCCCTCTATTATTATCATGGGTTTCAAAGTCTCAACAATCTGCCCATCGACCAACAGAAAGATGATGTCGATGATTCTCTGAATCTGTCTCCCCTTGTCTCTTTTCAGCTTCTCGATTGACTCCTTAATGTGTTCAGTCGATATGGGATTCAGGGTGCTCGTTAACTCATCCACGACCAACCACTAAAAGAAATACAAACTTCTCCCTCTCATCCCAAATAAAATCCCTTAATCGTAACCAAATATAGAGAAATCAAGAATGACCTTGGGGTCATTGGCGAGAGCTCTGCCCAAGGCCACCCGCTACCCTTGCTCAATGGATAGACTATTGGCGTGTCTGGCGTCTAGGGAGGTTTCCAAATCCACAAGGCCTAGATACTCAGCCACCTTCTCATCCAATAGTTTTTCCCCACAAAGCCCTGGGACGTTCCTTATGTTATCAACAACGATTCCTATGAAGAAACGAAATGAACTCAGCACAAGTCATTAATATGAATATGAATTAAATATCAAGTTGATTACCGACCTTCAAAGAGTGTCGACATTTAGAAGAGAATGCCGAGACGACATAGGAGGGAAAGGGTTGTGTGAAACAGACCTAAAGAAAACACATACTTGCCTAACACAACAAAGAAAACTTGCATAACACGTTGAGTTGATGTTAAGTGACAGGTATGCAAGCAGAATGAGCATAGATGGTGGACAACCAGTGGACAGAGTGTTGAACAACCAGTGGACAGAGTGTACACCCAACAGACTATGCATGACGGAGGAAGAAGACACGTAGAGGAAAGGGGTTTGTTAGAGGGATGACTAAGAAGGTACATTTAAAAAAAAACATACTCCAGAGAAAAATGCCTATCGGCGTAATTACCCATCCAAGGGAATGATTTCGGGTTGATAGACGACGGGTTTTACACAAATTGAGTGTCGTAGGCATAATGTACATAATGAGTATTCGTTATTTTGAAATATTCATATTGTGTTTTAATGGGGAGAAGAGATTTTTTTTCTCCATTAACTAAAATTTTTTACACTCATGTAGGTGTCATGCACATTTGGTCATGGGTTTTGAATATGGGTGAGGACAGCCCCAACAAACTGCCCCAACCACCTAGCCTACAATAGGAACCCAATAGGGAATTTTATACTCAACAAGCATATTAATTCCATAATAACAAATCAAGTATTATGTTAGTAGAGGACATTACTCTTTAATGGTTATCCCTATTGGTGTAAGGATCAAGGTATGGTGGCATTTATATAAACTAGTACATTTGGATAGTGTACAAAGAGAGATTAAATTTTAGAGTCATGAAAGCTATTCCAAGACACTCTAAGAGAGGCATATCTAATTGTTATTTTACACATGCCCCCACACAACATAGAGGAGGAAGGAAAAGTTGAGTTGCAAAGCATACTCACCTCACAACCATTCAACCATTATGTTAAAGACACCACTCCCTTATGACTACCATGATTGTATTAATGTAGAAGGTCCTTACGCCATTGTAGTAATAAGATAGCTTTCAATATCATAAAGAACTACATGAGGGGTTTCAAAGTGAAATATATATATATATATATA
>LPNX010631675.1:392692-417045 GCA_001517045.1 Pseudotsuga menziesii
GGTAAGTAAAACCACCAACAATGTTAGTTTTGGAGTGAGGGAGGATGTTATCATGATAATTTAGGGACTTGCACCCCAAAGTCAGTGATTGGATTGGAAAATCTTTTCGTGTAGGGAATGCCTCAATATTTGTCACATGGTTGTTATGTATGTAGGTTTATTTAATAATTTATTATTTTCTACCATCAAATGAAACCCAATTCATTTTTTATGGAGTGAGATGTTAAATTAGGCCAAAATGCTATGATAAATATATCGTTATAGAAAGTTAGCCTAAGCAACTTGGTAGTAATAAAAACATATCATTGATCAATATCTTTTGATTTTTTTTTCCAGAAATGATAAACAACTTTATATTAGAAAAAGTTGTATAAAAATACATAAAGTACAGAGTTCTAGAATATCTCTGCATAATCACAACATGCACTGGATAAATCCATGCAATGATGACCCTCATAATCCATTTTCATAAAATGTTATATTGTGTATACAATTATGAAACCTAAAGTGTCACAATATCAATGTTTTCAAATAACCCTTTGCTTTGAAGTTCTTCAACTCCAAAACTTCAAAACACAAACTCCCCCCTAAGAGAAAATCACAATAACACACAAGATATTGGTTCTTTGGGGTATCCAAGTGTTTTGGAGCTGTAAAGCTCTAAAACATGAAAACACATGATTACCCCAAAGCATCAATACACGTGGAAATGTTAGCTCTTCAACAACTCCTATAATTTCATCATGTGATATATATGTTCCGTATGGGGATTCCCTTTTTTTGACATTAAAGCTTCCTTTTACTATTAATGTAACACTATTACATCACTTCAATACAATTAGAGTGGGTTGCATAAGCAATTCTCAATAGCACTAGCAAAAAGAACAAAGCTAAAAAACCAAGTTAGTTTAGGAAAAACACCTAAGAGCAAATAACCATAAGTAGCAAAGGTAACTTGTCATGATTCCTTCATACTCATATATAAAACAACATACAAGAACCCCTACATCAACATGGGCTCATCATGGTCATTAAGGGCAAGGCCCCAACCAGTCGTAGAAGACAGATCTTTAGCCAGGGGGTCCCATCCATCTCCAACCTTAGTTGGGTTCTAATCCTCAAAGATAACAAGGGTTGGGGTTGAAAATTGCTTTCCTTGCATGGCAAGAGTAGGAGGCATGTTTCACCCTCACTCTTGCTTCTCTTGAACTAATTTACTAGCCTGGTGTCAGTGGCTCCAATTTGATTGCACCAATGAAGGTTGGGACATGCCAAGAGGGGCCAAGTGGTTCCCTATTGATGGAGAATTTCATATGGTTGGTAATAATAGATCCCCACTATTTTATTGGAAGGCTAATGACATAAAATATGTTTTACTTTACTATTTCCAAACAAAGAGGAAAGATAACTAGGGTTTCAAGTAAGAAGGGAGGGGGAGATCCTGTAAACTTGTGCTCCTTAATATATCTTCTAATGTTGGATGGATGGGGAAGAAGAGGAGTACCAACTCATATAATCCTACACACAAGACAAGGAAAACACCTTTCCTACTCTAGGGATGATAGAACCCTAGATCTAACTCATAAAGCATAGTAAAAATTCTTTTATGTATGTTTGTAAGATTCACTGAGATCAAAACATGTGCATTCAAATAACAACATCAAATCAACACAAGTAAATGTGGAGAAAGGAGATAGATTTTACTAACTAGAAGAAGTAATTACATAAAAAAATATCCATACCTTTATTATGGTGAGGTGGCTCCAATTTCCTTCTCCTCATGGCTCGATCCTCTTCAAGGCTCCCTTATGGCTAATGAACTTTGAAATCTTCAGTAATCCCACTCTCTCCAATCTCCCATGAGCAAACTAGGCCTATGGAAGCAAGGGTGCAAATTGGGAAACCCTTTTTGAATGCAAAAAAGAGAATCGCACTATCAACTATCTAAGGCCAATCTAAATGATCTAAAGGTCACATTATCATAAGCTCATTGTGCTCATGACTAAAAGATATCAGTTCCATGTGAAGCAAGAATTTTATAAACTTTTAATACTTATAGAGCTTGTCACATTATAATAAGCTCATTGTGCTCATGACTAAAAGATATAAGTCCCATGTGAAGCAATATTTTTATAACCTTTTAATACTTGTAGAGTTTTTACATAAGGGAATGGTCCAGCATGTAGAAGATTCCATAAATATACATGTTTTAGGTGTACTAAATATGATCGAAATTGACCAAATCAATCTCAACCCATGGAATGAGACTCTATCCAAGGGGATTGCATGACTTTTTGGCCCATAATGAATGTATTTGTTCACTTCTTATAGTAATAAGCATGTGAGTTAATTAAATCAAGTAAAATCACATATTTTCCCAAAGTTCTAGAATGTTTCTTTTTCCATACTCAATAGACAATGTGCAAATGCTTTTTCAAGTTAGAGATACTTCATACATTCAAGTGAACGACCCTTTATAACACTCTCAGCTCATAGCGCATGGAGAATGTCCCCAAACTCCATAAGTTGTTGCAAATGGTCCATTCCATCCAATTTTTCCAGTTTGTACAATAATCTACAAGGTAAGTGCATTGGCATACCTAGAGAAGGTACATGATGGATCTTGCTTACTAAATAAACCGTTATTTCCCTTCTTCCATGTAAAATAAAGGATTTCAAGCTATACAAGCATCCACACAAAGTGGAATTCAATAACCCACAATAATGTGTCCCTTAGGAGAGAGTCTTTACAAGAAATAGAAGAAATAATTGGCAAAGAGACTTCACCCAAGCCCACACGAACATGGCCAAAGGATAAAACTATAAGAGATGCTTGGAGGTCGCAACTTATCCACACTAGTGACATTGCAAGTTTAAGATTCTCAATTAAAAAAAAATCCCAATTGGTAGACCCTCATAGTCAAAAACTAAACAAGCACTATTTTTTTGTTCCAATACCAACTTCCAAATACTTCTTAGCTTGAAAACATAGGTCTTATACTTAGATTTGACCTACTAGGAGATGTTTAGATGGTCCTCCAACAACAACTTTGAAGAAAGACATCTATAGCTAAGCTACGGCTTTTACTTGGTGAAGGCAATCTAGCTCACTGAGCTCTAATCCCACTGCCAAGCTTTTAGGTCTTACAAGTCCATCTTGAGCATAAGATCACCATGAACTAAGATTAAATTGAATAATTTCCAATACAAATTTATCAATTCACACCAATTTTAAAATTTTGCATCAAGACAAGGTAACCCAATGTGATTCTAATAATTCAACAAGTTGTTGTATGAATTAATGCCCTTCTTGAGCAACTTCCTGGCTAAGAACTAGGTGATGTTAGTTAAGGATTAAACCTCATGCAAGAGAAGAGAGGACCACTAAATATAATGATCATCAATGAGGGTCAACCTCCCAAGGTTTCTAAATACTTTGAATAATAGGTCAAAACAATTTGGACCTTAGTAAGGGTGACAAATAAAGTAAGAAAAGAACCCCTTTCCATCCTATAATTTTGATAGGGTTCTCTTTGCTGATGTAGCATCTCAAAATAAATTTCCAAGCCTCCTTTAATGTGATCACATCCACTACCATTTAGCATAAAAATCATGTGCTTGAATCCTTATTTTTGTTATATCAAGGCCTCCCAACTCCCCAGGGATGCAACAAAGGCTCCATTTGATTCCATGAAATCCTTTACCATTAGTATTACTTGGCTTAGAGAGGATAGTTCGATATAATTTTAAATGTGATGATATGCATGATTAAATGGGACCCAATAAAGAGAGTGGTAGACCTATAGTAGCCAATACTTAATGTAGTTATAGAACTTCATTGCCAAGACCAATGACTCAATCACTCATTTCCCATTGTTTCAATCTCCACCCTTTGCTTAACAAACTCCCAAATATCCTTAGGAAAGGCCTAGGAGGAGAAAGGGATTCCCAATAAATTAAAGATCTATCTAAGTTGGATCCAAGCCCAAATATAAACAACTAACCATTTTGAGACTACACAATGGCTTTACCTATAACAAGAGTTTCTATGTCACTTGATATACCGAGCCTAAGGAAAGATAGAATATATGAAGGAATTCCATGGTGTTGTCATAGGAAGGATAGTCTTCCAAAATAGTTAAGAAATAATTAGCTCCTAAATGGCCATAGACCAATTGGCTTTCATCATATTCAGAAAGGGGAATTCCTTTAGCCATGCCTAAACCTACTTTATGGTTTAGGGGGTATCCCATCACTTATGTGGCCAAAACATAAGGGGTTAGAGTGAGAGGGAATCCCTATCAAATAGTTCAAAACATACCTAGCTCCTCATATTTTCATCGATTGATTGAAAGATAGGCTAAAGCCTCCACAAACAATGTATCCACTACTTGAAAGAAAAGAGGGCCAAACCCAAGGGCTTTGAGTATGCCCAATATTAAGGGACATTCCATCATGTCATATGCTTTCTCAAAGTCAATCTTGACAAAGAGAACATCCATCCAAGAGGACTCAACCCACCCCATGCCTTCCCAAACGGAAATAACATTATCCAAATTGTAGCATCCTTGAACGAAGGTTGTTTTCCTAAGTTTCACAACCTTGAGAAAAATATGCTTTGACTAAAAATTTTGGTATATTTCTCATAATATTATAGGAGGTATTGAGTAGGGTAATCGATCTCCATTTGATGATAAGCTCAGGGTCTCCTACCTCGGTAAATAAGCTCTATGAACCCCCATCTAATGCCAACACCAAGAGACTGCTTCCTTGAGTATTCTTTGTAGACTTGTAGGATGCCTGAACCAACACATTCACACATGCACTTATAAATTTACGTAGGAAACCATAAATTCCAAGGATTTTATCTTCCAACATTTCCTCGAGAGAATTGTCAATTCATCCAAGTGATTGTATGCTCATAAGCTTACTTTTGCTCCTCAGAGACCTTAATGGGAATTATGTCCAAACACATCTACATGGCCATTCTTTTTTAATTTTGTATTGACTACTTAAATAATAAATATAAGGAATTTGACAATTATAGTACAGGGAGGGAAATTAGAAAAGATACCAATGCAGAGGCTTGGTCACTAAGACTTCAACATGAAATGAATTGTTGACTTCATTACTTTATTCTACATCTCAAGCACAATTCCCAACTTCATTACTACATAATCAATTCCATCCATTCCAAACAACAAGTTGTTCATCGTGTATCTTCAAGCAATGTACTCAATTTGACTAGGACCGACAATTTTAGGAAAAATTCAACAAGGTAATAGTTATTCTATTTTTATTTTTATTTTTATTTCTTGCAAGATTGTTTTTTTAATTCTTCACACACACCATAAAACAAAGGTAATTAGAAAGGATAAATATTGTCAAATGTAGGTAAAACAATGCATTAGTTTTATGTGAGTGGTGTATGAAATTTTGAACAAAGGTGTATGATAAAAGAGCTTTGACGCCTCAGTGAAACCTTGATTAATTATATGAATTCCATATGTGTAGGTGGAACTTTGATCATGTTTTCTTGCAAAGAGACCTCCATGTGACAAGTTAGTGGTGTGAGAGGCGCAATGGTGAATATGCAAGTTTGTGAAACTATTATTATCTATTTGATGATTGTTATCCGAAAATGTAAACAAGAACATTAATAATATATATCATACTAATATTGTCAATACTATGATTACACCTTGGAATGGAATTGATTTAATATATGATGACATGGTTATTTGTAATGCAAGTTAAGTTGTAGATAATGTAAATAACTTGTAGCAATTTTAGTATAAAAACGAAGACAAAAGTTTGTTTTGAAGAATTATGTATCTCATACTTGGTGGTATTTTCTATTTTTTTTTATTTAACATGTTAAATCCAAAAGCCAACCTGTCTAAGTTGTTGTATTGCAAAATGTATAAAACATAAACCAACATGTCTAAGTTATTGTATTACAAAATGTATCAAACATAATAATATAATGAAATATACACATTGTAAATTATGTTAACAAAGGTCATGAACTAACCAAAGGGGAAATAGGGGTGGCGTATGAGACAAATTGCATTAGTGACTATGATTCCTCTCAAGCTCCACTTGTTGGAGTAGAAATATCATGTCATCCACTTGTGTATTATAGTGAGAAACTAAAGACAAAGGTATACATGTCATGTTCTCCACATATGGAATAGTGGGCACATGTGTGAGAAAGGAATCCATGACCTTCAATGACATGATTGCACATGAAAAAATGAGAACATGTGTGAGAAAGGAATCCATGACCTTGCATGACATGACTATTGAATTAGTGAAACACTTCTAACTTCTTTCACTTATATTTGTCATTAAGTCTGGGTCATTTAAGTCCTTTTTCAAATTTTATGCACTTGTATTTGTCATCAAGTGTGAGTCACATAAGCATTTCTATTATTCTTTGCTCATCTTTGTTAATTAATTTAAGATAATGAGCTCATGGGATGAAGTACATTTTTACTCTATGCCCGAGATTCCGTAGGGAAGTGATGTCACCTTTCTAATTGATTGGTCTCCCATACTTGTTCTCTAATAATCCATTTTCTTAATTTATGGAGCTTTTTCTCGTTGATTGAAGTCTTTTCATTATGTTCTATTTTTTTTTAATGTTTATGTTATTTTTATGTCCAAATTATGACTATATATAGAGAATTTATGTTTTGTTTTTTTAATGTTTATGTTATTTTTATGTCCAAATTATGACCCTATACTATAGAGAGAATTTAAGGTGAAAGGTTATATTTCATAATTGTATTGAGGAGGTTTTTTTTTTCTAAGAGAATGATAGTTACCATTGGTGACTATAGCCTATTCCATGTTGATATACTAGAGGGACAAATCCTACTATACTTTGGATAGTTTTGTTTGAGAAACTCCAAGCCAAATCCTACTATACTCACTAGTGTATAACCTTGGTTAAGAAACTGCAAGTAGTTATACCAGTACACTATAGTCTATTAGCAATCTCATGTCCCAAAACCTCCTTATGATGGCTAAGAAAGGACTCCCAAGGGAGTGTAGTAATAGAAGGGTATATCTTTTCTTAAGTTGAATGTCTAAGAAGGAGGTATCTATATAGTGTAAGAAGCACTAGATATATTTGAGCTAAAGAGGCTTTCTTTAAGTATTAACTTAGATTTGTAGCAATTTATTTGACTGTTGTTGAGATGGAGATCCCCTAGCAATGATTTTGCACTATTTCTTTCATGTATTGGTTTAGGGTTGGGATCTTCAACAAATACCTATGTTTGGCACTAAACACGGTCATTCACCATTTGTATTCTTTGGTTTCACATAAACATATTGTTGGCGTTTCTCCTTTCAACCTAGGTTTAGAACCTTGTTTGTCCGTCAATAAAGCCCAAGATATCGGCCCGACATAGCAGGGCTTAGTCAGCAGCACCTGCAACACAGATGCAATCTCACCCGAGATATATCTTATGGGTAACTGCCAGAACTAGGGTTCTGCAACTATGTGGGGATTTCCTCTTCCTTGGCACTTGACTAGCTTGCTCGACCGAAGCCGGTGGTTATATTACTTACTCTTATTGTGTGCATTAAAGATATTACTCTACTTATCCGTCGACATAGATTACAACAGTTAATGTAGTTCCTTATTGGCGATTCCAACTAATAACAATGCAACATATGCATATAAGGACTCATTCATAAACAAATACATACATTCATTCACAACATACATCCATTCAACATAAGCATATTCATCAAATATACACATAAACAACATTTTACATGGAAACCATTTCGGGAAAAACCACAAAGGCGCTCTTCATCTGGAATGAGAAATATATGGCACCTTTCCATGACGCACTCAGCTTGCAGACTCTATTCTAGATCTTTGTCTACAATCTATACAAACTTCTCTCTCCTCTCATGCTCTCTATTCTCAGGTCTCTGAAGTTTCCTCTCCTTCACCCTACTATGGATCCGCACACAGCCTGGATCGACTCTCTCTTCTCTACAACTCTACAAATATACAACTCTTTGACTCTAGAGTCTCTTTTAACACAAAAACCTGCAAAGTCCTAGCGAGAGAAAAACCCACACATAACTTGGGTTCTCCCTTTTATAGACTCTTATAGATCATAGTCAATCGACTTCATTTTGTTAGCCGAAAAGCTGTCATTCCTATTCTCGTTCGTTCAGTTACAACTGTCAGTAGCCACTATCAGCCAAAAATACAAAGATATTTTATTCCCTAAAGCATGTGTTATCCTAATTGACTTCTTACCCATGTTTTGTTAGGCTATCCTTTTCAACTGTTGCACGTCTTATTCTATCATGTTTCCTTCCATCACAATTAATCTCGTTGCAGCTTCCCTTCTGTCATGAACTCTTCCCTCGTGGTTGCTTCTGTCGCAACTTCTCTTCTACAACTACTTCTTTTGTTGTAGGTATTTCTCCCATAGCTAGTTTTGTCATAACTTCTCCTTCGTCATGCAGCCATAATATTCATATTCTCGAGTAGGATTATAGCTGAATTATGGAATTCTACCTATCTTTTCTTAAGGCCAACATGCCCCCAACACTCACATGTGGCTCATCCTGAGCTACACTAATCCAATGCTTTTGTCGTGACGACCTTACTTTGTAAATATTGGAAGATTTTCACTATCTGCTCTGTTTCTTGTTGCACATCTTCTTCTGCCTTCTTCAAATTTTCCACAAGGTCGGAACTGAAGTGTTTCAACATTGTAATTCCTAGTGAATCTACTACTTGTCTCACTTTCTAGTGTACAGGCTGAACAATGCCTGTAACTCTTTGTGCCTTTACCTGCAAATTTGTGACTTTTTCAGTCCTCTGTTGCTATTCAGTGCACAATGCTACGACTTGTTGTTGTAGTTTTTTCATTTCAACAACCTTAGCCATTTTCTTTGGTAAGGGAAATTTCTTCATCTCATTCTTCATTTGGTTCGCCTTGGTCTCAGCAATGTGCAGCTGCTCTGCGACTTTCTCTAACTTGACATCGTCCATCAATGCCTCCCACGTCTGAGAAACTTGCACGAATTTCTAGCACACAGTGCCTCTGCTTCTTTTATCTTCTTTGCGGCCTCTGTTGTTGTTCTCCTCCTTTCTTCGAGCACCTCTGGTGGTGTACTAGGTGTTACCTGTGCTTCCAACTTCGTGACCTTTTTGCGGAGTTCCTTTGTGATTTCTCCAAGTCGACTGAACTTGGATTTTGCAAATATTTCATCTGTTATTCCTTCATTTGCAAAATTACTGCACGCAAGTGTTACAACTTTGTCGAGCCAGAGCATGTCCTCTTCCCAGGTTTTGGATTTCTACTCAGTTTCACTGTTTTCTTCATCTTACTAGTAGTCTTATTTGATGCTCTAACTTGCTTGATCAATGCGCCTTCTTTGACCTTTATTTTCATGATTGTGACATTCTAGATTGCATAAACTTCATACATCGACATTTGAGAAAAATCTATTGTAACATGTCCTAAGTTCTTGGCCATGTTATTCATCTCTTTCGTTTCCAAGTCGAGTGCTTCTCCCACCAATTGAGTCTTTATTGGTGTAATAGGTATCGACACATCATTCGGTCTCTTTTCTGATGGGCTAGCTAAGTCCTGCGACACTGTCACTTGTGGTCTATAGTCGATCGCGGTTGTGGTCTATAGTCGATCATAGCCTGTACTTCTTTGACTACTTCATAGAGCATCTGTAGTAAGTATATAATACTACTTGTTAGCTCTAATTGGAGTTCATCTACTTTCTTCAAGCTCTGTGTAGAGACTTCTACCATTGCTTTTGTCAGAAGGGTAAAATCATCGCTGGTAAGGCTGCCAGTTCTTGCTGTTTTGTTAGCCTTCATTTTCTTATGCCTTGTCTCAGGCTGCTATGTCTACTTCCTCTTATCTCCCACTACTGGATCTGTTGGGGTTTCACTATAATCATTTTGGGGAGGGTTGGAATAATTTTTGGATCTTGTGTTGGTGGTGGTGGGTCCCCTCCCTGTTTTCCATCCTTCTACGTTGGTGGATTGTCCTGTCGCAGGTCTTCTTCTACTGATAATAGGTCATCAGCAACAAGGACTCACCATTCTTCCAGCCAGTCTTGGGTAATAGCCTCAACTTCTTCTTTATATAGCAAGTATTGGGTCACTAACCATTAGGGTTTTGGATCTTGTTGTGGCTGCAAATTAATAGTGTTTTTGAACCGTTGAACAGTCTCCTCCGTAATTCTTGCCTGCTTTTTCACTAGATATCGTAAGGCCTCTCCATGTAAAAAGAATTGTACATTGTTGTCTCATTATGTCTCCTTGATATCTTTCTCAAACCATAGATTCTGGTATCACGCTCCTCAACATTGAATTGGTATATATACCCCTTGCTAGTTTGTCAGTTTTGACTATGCAACAAACGAAATCAAAATGAGTAACCATGAATAATGGAATGCAATACCTTTTTCCTGTGACTCCTCCACATTTGCTAGTAATTCATTAAGTACATAGTGCGACCAGTTCATTTGAACCCCCTCTGCACAGATTTCAGTCGTTGTAATCATTCCTGTAGTAAATTGGTTTGGTCGTGTCTTCTTTACCAACTTGGTAGTTAAAACCTTAGCTACGAACCGAACAATGTGGTTATTGATCGAGGTTATTAAAAATCCTCTGGTATCTCTGGACAAGTCATACTTATCTTTTAACTTGTTCATCATCAGAGTGTCCTAGTCTTTTTTGAAAAATGGCACTCAGTCCACGCCTACAAGTGGAAGCCCTATAATCACTGCTATCATCTTGACATCCATAGAAATTTTTCTGTCGAGTCATAGGAAGCCACCATGGAATGATACCAGTAATTGTTTGACACATGCATTCACCTTTGTGCTTCTGCCGAAATGCGACATATACATCAACGACAGTAAACCTGCTTGGTCCAGTCCTCTTTCCCATTCCATTGGAGCTAGGCGATTCAAGCTATCCGGTGTATCTTGTATAAGAACGATGTAGTTCTTCATGTCCAACTCTGGAAATTTTTGTATGTCGTGATCGACAAAGGTGAAATCCTTAAGGTTTTGAAGTATGTTCTACAATACCCGAACTCCTTTTAGTATAGTTGGTGCTACTAGTGGGTACTGCACATTCTTCTGAAATCTAATTTTTGGCGCATCATATTGTCTCGATGGAATATATGGTGGCAGGATAGTCGCAGATCTTGGTTCTTCCTCCTCCTCCGACGATGGTGGTGCTGGTGCTTTCTTCTTTTGGTTTCCAAAGCGCTTCCCCATTGACAAACCAAGTGGATTTGGTCGTAACCTTACTGTAGGAATGAATGGAACTTGTTCATCTTCTTCTGCATCCATGACCTGCAGTGGAACATATATATCAGTGTATTCCATAATGGGTGTTGGTGATGCAGTCGTGACAGTGGATTCTACAACTGTACAAGTACTAGAAATTGAAATAACCAAGCTCCGTGGAAAACTCACTTCTACTATTGCACTTGCAAAAATCAATCTTTCTCTTGAATGTAAGAGAATGAATTAAAACTTGGGTGCGAATGGTGATAATGTCTAGTTGTTCCTTTCGTCAGTCCTCAACATGAGTGAGCAATTAATGGAAAGGTGGTTGTCCTTTTCGTCACATGGGTTGATCGTCCAAATTATTATTAGGAAAATTCTATGCATGTCGCCACTTCCATGTAACATCAATGGTAGTTATTATGCAATAAAGCTAGAAGTGGCCAAAAGCACACCGCTAAAATCTCTCGGGCCTTTAAATTAATTACGACCACTTGTCATTTCTGCAACTCTAGTTTAACTTGCGACAAGAACGCTCTTCCTATGAAATGTACTCAACCTTCGACATTTTCCTTTTATTGCGACAAATGGATTGTCTTCGCCATCATTTCTCTGCTTGCGACAAACAAGGAGTCTTCAACAATTTTTCTCTCTCTACGACATACTAGCGGTCTGCGATGCTTTTTGTTTCTCTTGTGACAACTCGTATCCTGAGATCAAGACAAAAATTTTCATAGGGTTTTGTTTTCGTTTTTCTTTATTTTCTCTTTCTCTCTCTCTCTCTCTTTGTCTCTCTCTTTTTATTTTTATTTTATTATTATTTTTTTAGTTGACCAAGTCACGAATATCCTGATATGGATTTAGCCAACTACCATTCACCAATCCTCTGACAGGTGTTCCATCCAATTTTTGCAATTACACTGATCCTCCGTTAGTGATATGTGCTACAATATATGGTCATAACTAGTGTGTTTTTAGATTACCTAGATGCTTGAAAAATATGTTATCATACAGAAGAACAAGGCCTTTGACCTAAAATTGCTTGTCCTTGATGTGGCGATCATGCCATACTTTATGTCGTTCTTTCTCATTGTTTTGATGATATCCTGCAACAAAACAATCTTCTTCCAACTGTATCAGCTGCAATAGCCTTTCCTCGACAGCACCAACATCTGTCATCTACGTGATCGCTACAATCCTTAAGATGGGTACAATGTGTTCCATTGGAATCACAACTTCTTTTCCATACAACAAGCGAAATGGAGTTCAGAGTGTCAACTTCTTACAGATAGTGTGACATGCCCACAATACTATGGAAATTTTATGATCCTAGTCATATCTTTGGACGTTGCAAATATTTGTCAACGCATTCTCCAAGATTTGGTTAAATGATTCAACAACACCATTCGCTTGAGGGTGATATGGTGTTGTCGTTCTATGTTGGATCTGGAATTCTTCTGTTAGTTCCTCAATCAATTGATTGACAAATTGTGTGGCTTGGTCGCTTATCAAAATTTTTTGGCACCCAAATCTAGTCACACCATTTTCAAACAAGAACTTAGCAGTAGTCGCAATAGTACAATCTTTTACTAGTGCTGCTTCAGCCCATCTAGTCAAGTAGTCGATCACACTAATTATATATCTTTCACCTGTGTGATTCCCCATTGGACTAATAAGTCCCACAAAATCAATGACCCATTTGTCAAATGCCTCCAAAGTTATTTGGGGTACTAATGGCATTTCATCTCGTCACGACGACTTTCCATTTCTTTGACAAACATCACAACTGTGAAAGTGTTATTAGGCATCCACATGCATGGTGGGCCACCACAATCCTGTTTTCAATATCTTTTGCACTGTATCTTTTCCAGCAAAATGGCCTCTTGCGACACCATCATACGCTTCATTTAGTATCATTGGTAGCTCGTGTTCCAAGAGGTAGCGACGAAGAATCTCATCTGGCCCAATTTTATATAACTGTCCAGTGATTAACTTGAAGTCTACAGCTCACGCGACTAACTGCTTCTTCTGTGGAGTAGTAAATTCAGATGGTGAATAACCCATACTCAAAAATTGTATAATGTCTCTGTAATGATCATCACACATTGTTATCGCAAATAGTTGTGCATCAGGTAGACTATCATCGTTGTTACCAGGTTCTTTTCCACTTTCAATCCTCGATAGATGGGCTGGTTCTGAATTCAGTTGACCAGATTTAACAATGACTTCAAAGTCAAATTCTTGAAAAATGAAAAGCCCCCGACAGATCTCCCCCCCCCCCCAACACTCACTTATTCACTAGGTATTTCAATGTTGAATGATTTGTGTACATTTTGAAATGTCCACCCAACAAATAGTGTCTAAATTTCTGGAGAGTTTATACCACAGCTAGTCGTTCTCTTTTCATCATGGTATAGTTCTTCTCTACTGTTGATAATTTTATGCTAGTGAAGGAAATAGGAAGATCAATTGACCCTTCACCAGGTTGTGCTAGTACCTCGTCGAGCACAATAGACACATCGACATGTACATGAAATTCCTTTTTCCAGTATGGAAATACAAGTATGGGTGTTGTAACCATCTTGTTCTTTAAAGTGTCCAGACTTTCTTCGAAAACCTCCGTCCACTGAAACTTAACATCCTTATTCAATAACTTCTCCATCGGAGCAGTCACCTCTGCATATCCTTTGATAAATTTTTGATAGTACCCTGTATGTCCTAATGTTGCTCTCAATTGATTAATTGTGGTAGGGGGTGGTAGGCCGATGATGATTGCAATTTTAGTAGGTTTAACCAAGATTCTATCACGACAAACCACATGACCGAACATAATTCCAAACAGGGCACAAAAGATACATTTATTTAAGTTTAGTGAAATTTGATACTAACAACAACGTTCCAGCATCATCCCGAGGCTCTCGATATGATCCTTAATGATCCCAAATATGGTCCAATCATCAAAGTAGACCTCAAGAAATTCATGAATAAAATATTTGAATGCGGCCACTAATATCCAGGAAAAAATAACAGGAGCATTCTTGAGTCGAAAGGGCATTATCATGTATTGGAAACAACCCCACTCCGTCGCAAAGGTTGTCTTGTGTAGGTCTTCCTTTGCTATTCTAATATGATGGTATTTAGAGAGCCCATTAGTGAATGAGTAAATCTCTTGACCCTCGACACTCTCTAGTACCTCATTTGTCAATGGAGTCGAAAATGGGTCATGTAAACAAACATCGTTCAATTTTCTTAGGTCGACACAAATCCACACTTCACTATTGGTCTTTTTATCTTGCACTACTATCGGACTGATCCACTTTGGTTCTTCTACAGGTTTTATGATACTTACATCCAATATTCGGTCCAACTCTACCTTGAATTTTTCTTTATACCACGGATTCGATTGGTATGGTCGTTGCTTGACAGTTTTTGCGCCAGGATTTAAAGGTATCTTCATTTCTCCAAGGTATTCGACAATCACTTTCATCTCTTAGAATTTCATAGGGAACAAATATTGAAACTCATACAATAGATCCGTGATCTTCCCAATAGTCTCTTCATCCTGATAATCTCCAATATTGGACCATTTTGGATTCTACGGGGAGCCAATGTTGATTTTCTTGACTTTTAGTGGATTAAAAAATTGGTCACTAGAAATACCAAATCCTTCCACTACGCATGTACCTTCAGACTCGGGTTCATTTATGTTGAGTGGCTCATCATCATCAGGTTCTCCCATCACATTATAGCACTCCATCCGGTGCTGAATTATTGGGTTGCGCTGATTGAAGTTTGTCCTTGTGACATGGATATCTTCAAATATCTTTGTCTTGATTACTTGCAATGCGGCATCAATCGATGGATGATCATCAACAAATTAAAATGTGTGTATGAAGCTAGTAGCTAATTCACCCCATTCAATAATACCTCGCCTCAGTTCAACTAATATATACTAGATCCTTGGTATCAAGTCTAATGTGTGTATGAATTGATGAACCCATTCATGTCGTAGACATGCATACCATGTTGCACGACAATACTCTATATGTTCGACAGGATTAGTCAATCCTGTATATTTTTGACTAGTATTGATGGTCTCTTCTCTGAAACTTATCTCCATCAATATTTGACATTATGGCCATTTCGAGATAGATTCTTTATGTGTGTCCCACCATCTGGCGGGTGTAGTTGTCAGTGCAAAGTCCAGGGTAGACAAGCGCTGATGTTCTGTGAATTTTTCTTCAAACTCAATTAGAAAAGATGCAATGCCCAAGTAAACCTTCATAGGTGGGTAGATCACTTACCTCGATTCTTACCTATCGCACATACCATGTTACTCTTATGCATCTTCTCATGGATACTTCATGCATTCTATTTTGCCAATTTCCAATGCTTCATAGAATCTGATGTACAAGAATGAATACTCCTCAAACTAAGATTTCCATCGGCCGTTGGATTTACATGATCGTCCCTTGCTGACGTGATGTTATAAATATGGTTGATATAGTCACCTTGTCCTTCACTATTTTCTGACTTGACGTATCTCTAAGCTTCTAGCGGATCAATTCGTGCGACCACCCTTAGCTTTGAATCTTCAAATGCTAATATTCCTTTCTTAAAATTGATGATGGTTTGATTATCGATCTCCCAATCGATCCCAAAAAGTGTAGTATACGGGTTTGTATCATCAACAATGTCGATTAATTCAAAATTAGCATACATTTTGAGGCTTTCTACCTCGACGGGAACTTGAGTTAGTCGACTAATAGGTAGGAATTTCGACTAATTTGTTAATTTGAGCTGAATAGGAGACCACTACAGTCACGGTTTCCCCATACTTTCCCATGTTTGTCTTGTCAAAATGTTGGCATCATATCCCAAGTCTAGAATAATATAGTTCATATCATATTCTCCTATCTATGCAGTCATTCTTAACTCACGACCGGTATTTAATCTTTTTCCCACATGGTTAATTCTTTTGTATGGTCGCAACTCTTCTTGAGCTTCTTCTATTAGAGTTGTCAATTCTGCGACGATATCTTTATCTTGTATTAACAATAAGCAACTCTAAAAAAATTCTTTAAGCTTAGTAGCCTTTCCCATCGGTTTCTTTTGGAACAATTGATCAAACCTTTCAGGAATTTCCATTATTGCTCTTCTTGGTAGTGTAGGAGTAGACGTCAACGCTTGATTCTTGTCAGTAAATTTTGGTCGTGCGTCTAAGAATTCTCCCTTTTCTTTTTGGACGTCAAAAGGAAATTTATTTTGTGTTGTTGGTCACACCTGCGGTTGTTCGTGTTGTGCATATTGGTTTGCACTAGTCACAACACCTCCCCTTGTCATGACAATAATATTTTGTTCCCTCGGGTCAACAAATATCTTTTGAATATTCTGGTTGGATTTCAGATTTGGATTTTTTATAGGGTTTGGATTTCCCACATTTCTATCCCTCCACTTCGCAATCAAATGCAGACACTGTTCGATGGTATGATCAAAATCTTTTCAATTCGAACATGTCTTTGTAGGGCCCTTACAACCCCTGGAAAAATGTCCTGGTTGCCCACAATTTTAACATATGATTTGGCCTCTTCCACGACCAAATCCTCCTCCTTGTCCTCAACCTAGAAAATTTCCACCACCTGGGTTGAGGGTATTTTTGTCATGGGTATTGATTCTATGGATACTGGGGCTGAGGATACCGAGCTTGTCGATATTGAGCTTGAGCCCGCTCAGCTTGCATCTACTCTTCATTATTCATTAAATAGGTATCGACCATTTTCTCTTGCAACAACTAGAATTATGTGCAGTCCTTCTCATCATGGCCTATTGATTTACAAGATTTACAATATAAACTAGTTGGTGCACTTACAATATCCTGTAAGTACAAACACTCTTTCGATCGATGGCCTCTATTCTGGCATATTCTACACCAAGGCATCCCTTGTGTATTTATCGGATTCGACGCTCCTGATGCGACATAAATCATGAACACCAGGCAAATTTTCTTGTGGTGTCCTTTATTTATGCATCTGGTACACCAAAGTTCTTCTTAGAATTCCTTCCCTTTTTTAATGTCATGTAGTTGCATTGTAAGGTTGGCTAGCTGCAAATGAATTTGCATCATTCCTACACCAGTCTCTATTACAGGTGAGAATTCGAGCTTCATGACCAACTCCAGCACTTCAGTCTTCGACGTAATATTTTGTTGCATAAAGGGAATCTAGATGTGTAGTAACAGTGTTGCAATGAACCACTCTTTGTGTTGTACGCCCAACATTTGCAAGCTTACTTTAGCCATCAACGTCTTAAATGTATGGTCAAAGTCCCACACAAACTCCGTAGATGATTACTTATTCTCTTTAATCTCTGTAATACACTTAGATTCATATTTGGGCTTTCTGAATTCATCTATTAGTCCCGTTCGAATTTGGTCGAGTGTTTTCTCTACGACTCTTGTTAGAACCACATAGAACTTCATATACCAGTCCAATGCATTACCCCTAAGGTTTGTGATCATCTGCGCCTTCTTTATTTCTTCATCTTGGACCTGTCGCATGGTCCATACAACTTCACATAGAAACCAATTTTGCTCTCAGTCTTCTAACCCATTTCCATTGAATATCGATAGCTTAATATCATTCCCAACCATTATATTGAACCTTAGTACTGCTGGATAAATTTTTTGGCTAGCATGACTCCCTTGTCCACTATTCCCATAATTAGTATTACTTGTATTGACAAACCCACTAGGAGATGAGTTTCTGGAACTTACCTTCGGATACGTACGTGGAGTCATAGGTATGCCGTATTCATATTATGGATATGAGGCTTCTTCTTCTTCTTCCCTTTCAGGAATAAGCTGGTATTCCTCTTCCCCGTTGCAAGAACCTCTATCAAAGTGCAACGTCAAATCGTAGTCTTCTCCTCTGGTCATATTGAAACTTCCTCTTCTTGTCACAATTCTTCTTCTTTTTCTTAATCGGAATCTCTTTCCACTTCTTAGATGTCCACCCTCTAGTGCAGTTCCGCTATCACCAGGGAACATCTCAGCTTACTTTGCTCCATTTTTCTCGCACTTCTTCTGTGACATAACCCAAGTTTTTATACATAGTTCTTTACTTGTCATATTCCATTATGGGGATCCCTTTTTCGCATACAAGCATTTCAATCCAGATTTTCAATGATGTCAAATACCCTCCTCTGGGTCCTTGGAAAAAATCCCTTTCTACTTCACTATATGAACTTATAGTTTCAACAACAATTTTTGTGATATATGCGCCCAAAATACTATCAACCCAGAAATCAACAGCCCTAGATATGGGGTTGCTAGTTATTTTTAGCCATTGAATCAACTGAGGATCCACTCTGTCAGTTCTCCTCCTTGGAAATTTTTTCGCTAGGTTGCTAGCTTCAACAACTGCTCATACAACAAAATAGGAAACTAAAAAAATAAAATTTCATGAATATCAGTATAGAGGTATCTCTCCAACTACTTTGTTGGATTCAACCGTGATCCTTCAATTTCTTCTTGTGCAAACTCTAATGCTTTAAAATTCACCCACTCTTGAATTTTTGACTTCATTGGGTGCCAAAACATATCCCGCACAAAATGATTCACGGTCCCGTCGACGTAACCATTTGTTGGTGTTTCTCCCTTCGACCTAGGTTCAGACCCTTGTTTGTTTGTTAACAAAGCCCAAGATGTTGGCCTGACAGAGCAAGGCTCAGTCGACAACACCTGCGATGCAGATGTAGCCTCACCTAAGATATCTCTTATGGGTAACTACCAGAACTAGGTTTCTGTAACTATGTGGGTATTTCCTCCTCCTTGGCACCTTACTAGTTTGGTCAACCGAAGCCGATGGTTCCAAGACCTAGCGAGAGTGCAACCCACACACAAATTGGGTTATCCCTTGTATAGACTCTTACACATCATAGTCAACCCACTTCATTATGTTAGCCAATAGGATGTCATTCCTATTCTTGTTCATTCATTTACAACTATCAGTAGGCACTATCGATCCAAAATACAAAGATATTTGATTCCCTAAAGAATGTTACCCACTGACTTCTTACCCACGTTTTCTCAGATTGTCCTTTTCGACCGCTGCACGTCTTCTTCTATCGTGGTTCTTTCCATCGCGGGTAATCTCGTCGCAACTTCCCTTCTATCATGAACTCTTCCCTCACAGCTGCTTCTGTCGCAACTTCCCTTATACAACTACTTGTTATGTCATAGCTCTTTCTCCCACAGTTGCTTTCATCACAACTTCTCCTCTAGCATGCGGCCGAAATCTTCATATTCCCGAGCAGAATTCATCTAGAATTCTGCCTATCTTTTCCTAGGCCAACACTCCTTAATATTATTCTTGACAATGTATAATATTTTTATTGGAATTATGATTAGAAATGTTTAAGTAACAGTATTACATTTAATGCAAAGCGTTCTCCATGTTTGTGAAATTCAAATTTGCTCATGATTGTATAAGAAAATTGTTGAAAACCATTAGAATTTTCATATAAGTTGGACTTGGGAATAACCTCTAAAATAATGCATAACAATTTACAAGACTATAGCATATACATGACAATTTGAGTATTAATATCTATGTTGATTCTATTATCTAGATGAATCTATTTCTTTCCATTTGTAAAGGAAACAATTTTGAATTTTTTTATTGTTTTGTTATGTGTGTGTGTGTGTGTCAAAAAACAAAAAACAAAACTATTTTTGTTTTTGAAACCAGTATGGAGGATATTTTGTCACAATTGTCATGTTACATGTAGCATAACGAGATAAATATGTTAAAAAAAATTAATCCGACATATAGCTAGTATGGAGGATATGTTGTCACGCTACATGTAGCATAATGAAACAAATAGTTAAAAAAAACAATTAAGCTGACATATAACCAGTATGGATGAGATCTTGTCACAATTGTCATGTTACATGTAGCATAACAAAATAAATTTAATAAAAATAATAATTCAGCCGACATGTAACCAGAATGTGAAGATGTTGTCACCTTTGTCATGTTACATGTAGCATAAGGAAATAAATAAATAAAAAAAGAGTTCAACTGACATGTAACTAGGATGTGACGATGTTGTCACATTTATCATGTTACATGTAGGATAACGAAATAAATAATTGCGCCGAGAGGCGCTCTACGGCCAAGTATGAGGGAGATGTTGTAACATTTGTAGATGAGAGATGTTGTAATGTTTGTTACTAACAAAATAGTAAGATTTTTTTTTTTAATTATCCGCCAAAATAAATGTCGGCCACAAAACAACCTAATATGGGGGAGATGTTGTAATGTTACTACCTAACAAAACAATAAAAAAAAAAATTTAATTATCCGCCAAAAAGTTGTCAGTAAGAAAAACAACACAATATGAGTGACACCCCGGTTTGACCCCATGATATTGAAATTGTACATGATGTATATATTATGAGAATCATGGCAAGGAGCTCAAGGCTAAGGCCCTACCAGTGATTTGGTGTTTTGTGTATAGGTGATCGAGCTTGATGCCCCTGGTTATGGTGCTAAGTCAAGCACAACATATTTTTGAATATCATGTAAATACACAATTTAATAAAATACCACAACTAGCTATGCACTGCAACGTGAAAAGAGATGGGGGCATGATTTCACAGAGGAACATACATGGATTAAACCAACATATATTAGGTGAGTGATTGTGTTACAGAGAGAAATTCCTATGGCTTGGGGTACCACAACAGACAACTTGACTCCAGAAATCAATCCTTTCCAATATGCAATAGAAATTAAATGTCTAACACTAAAGGAGCATGCCTCGTACATTATTCCCGACGGTTGAAGTAGATCCCCGTTGAGCTTTCCAACTTCAGCTTGAATTAATAGATTACTTCCTCAACAACAAGTAAACAATACAAGCATTCTATATATCATGGTGTTAGATCTATTATAGCATATATAATCAATAATGTACAAGCATTTGACATAATCCCATGGATAAAATATTCATTCAAACACACATTATTGGATAGGAAAATATATTTCTATTAATATAAATCAGAGATCATAAGATACAACCTCTGACAACACGTCTGTGAGCCGGAGAAAATGAATCCCCCACTTGGGCCTCCACCACCTCAATCCTCCATCTCTCGATAGCAAGCTCACAAGCAAAAGGCAAGCTTGGGAAGAACACATTAGTGCTCCAAGGGACAAAGGGATGCAGACTCAAGCATAAGTTCCGGCAACAATGGACTATAGTTTCTTTTCTCTCAATTCTCTCTTCTTGCCTTGAATGTACCAAGGGGTTCCTTATATAGCTTTTCAATGGGGTAATGAAAGGTCGAATCTGAGTGATCTCAAGGCATAGGGAAGGTCAGGAGTCAAATGAGTCGGATCCATGTCAAGGAAAACTCCAAAAGGATTTGGATTATGTACACATCCCGATGTACATGGTTTTAGTGGTCAAACCCGTGTATATACGTGCTTATAGGTTTAAAAGTCGCGTGTATCATTTTTCACATGTTTTTAGGGATGATCAAGGGAACATTAAAGGACAAAAAATGGTCCATGGGGTCTAAGGAGTCTGCAACGGGACAGGGGTAGGCCATACAAAGTGTGATTCACCTAGAGTGGTGAAATTAGCTATAACAGATGCCCCCTAATGTATGAGGTCAGAGGGGTCATACGATGGCTGAAATATATTATACGTCCATCCCAGAAGTGGAGTGATGAAGGATCCCAAATGGAAGACCAGCCACCCAATCAGCATAGTACACTAATACAACTTTGCATATAACTGCAAATACATATAGCAGTCCCAGATACATAAGAGTACAATGGCCATGAATAGGCCTGATACATGATATCACATATGTGGTCATCGCCACATACAATATACATAGATAAGAATCTCCATGATGAATATATACAAAGGACCATGATCTCCATAATGGATGAAGATATAACAAATCAAGATCTCCATAGTGGCTGGAAATATCTGACATATACTGGAATCAAGTCACAAGAGCTGAAATCTTATGAACACTGGCACGATCAAGGAGGTAACATATAAGAGATGCCACCAATCTGGAAATTCTTCTACACAAACCGCTATGAGTACATGTCCTACTATGCGAATAGAGGTGTCGAGGTCAAACATAGTAGTCCATCGTATGATCACCGGTCCTTAATGTATACCGTTAATAGATGCGAGATCACCGATAATGAAAATGGGAATCAAGGTACTAGAGTGCAAACTAACAAGTGTGAATAAATGTGTTGAGATCAAACACTTGAGAGGATCCATCGATCAGGGGACATTGATGTATTCCCAACAACTGTCGATGGCGAGAGAACCTGCCACTGATGACTGCAAGTCTCAAGGCACTCAAAATGAATCTAGATTCCAATCCCAGAATAAATGATCTGAAGTCGATGGGATGAAATCTGCTGGAAGGAGGGCATTAAGGTGTCCCCCATCATCCAACACGAGGTACTCAGCAAAGCTGTATAATGTGGAAGGACTCAATCATAAGGTGCATGAACCAGTAACTGTATCGGGAATGGCCGACATGAAAAGTCAAGATAACTGAGGAATGGCCGACTCGGGCTTCAACTTCCTTCGAACAAGAGCATAACGATGTATGGTGACTGAATAAAGGCAACATAGACTCGATATACAAACTGGGACATCTCTGCGACATAGGAGGCATCAACAGAGGCTCCATAGGGACTGGAAGCTTAACCAGTCGGTGGAGATAAACTTAGATCAACGAGTACAGCTCCTAAAGTCAAACTATAACCCAACCAATGGATGTGATATACAATGCTTTGTTCAAAGGTGACATGACTCGACAGTTGCCACAGATAACATCTTTCCTTGTCCGGCTTTTTGGTTTTTTGATTTTTTTGGACTTTTTCAAATATTTAGAAAGCTTGAAAAAGAATAAAACTGCTTTATAGTTACAGACTAGGAGGAGACGAGTGTCATAAGGGAAAACAAACTAGTTCCAAGCAGTGGAACATACCTATGCTCAATGCAAGGATACATGTGTAGGATATCGACACTCGGGGGAAAATCCCCTCCCGGTAAAAAGGGAATCAAGCTACGAAGGATATAAAAAATGGCTCTGCATGGCTAGACATGAGACAAGATAAGGCTATATGGCTGAAACACAATGTCAGGGAAGCCGTCATAAAGCTCAATAAGGCAGTAAAAGCTCATGATAATGCATTCACAACTTGACACAAGGGAGTCCCAGGGAAAAGGCCAGCATAAAGTTCAAGAGGAGTATGAAGCTCTTGCTCAAGGACATGGCGAGACTAAAAGGGACTCCCGGATCTAAGAGAGGACTCGCAGCATGGGTACCAAATGCAAAAGGGAGCTAACTATGACACCCATGTATAGGAAAGCTCTACCATTCACATAATATCACTTCTAATAGCAGCATGAAGGTTTTGTGATACCATGGAATGGGTTCGTACCTAAGGTTAAGATGGAACGGTCATAAGGCAATGCATAAGTGCAAGCGGATGTGAAATCCTAACCTATATGCCAGTTTAGACATAATACATGTGATAGGAACGAATGGGTCAAAACCTCGGAGAGAATGTACAAAAACTGGACCCTACATGACAACCATATTAGTCCAAAACAACCCAAAATAGTCAATAAAGAATCCAAACTATAGGATATAGGGAGGAATGATCATGACAATTGCTCCCAAAGGAAACAATGCGGTGAACGATGGGACATAAAAAGGAAAGTAAGGTGTATACCCAACGTTCACGCATCCACTACCACCCCCATGAGGGTGACCACTGGTGTAAAATACTGAGCGAAGGGAATAAAAATCCTCCACAGATGGAGTAGAGGATGGAATATGACCATTCCCAAATCTATGAGCACAGTAAGGGGCTGTGATGCCCCCAAGTATGACACCAGGGTCCGTACTAGGACCAAGGACGGGTGATAGGATACCAGGCATGCCGAAAATAAAAGGACCTGAACTCAAGAGAGCATAAATATACTCAAGTAAC
>LPNX010631675.1:417153-437989 GCA_001517045.1 Pseudotsuga menziesii
TCCTATGAAAATCTACAGCCAAAATACAAGCAAACCAAGGGGAGGATATGTGAGCTCCTGAATGCAGCAGGTATGTCTCACCTAGGAGAGGCTCGAAACTCCCATACACTACAAGCGGAGGTACGTAGCCAATTATAGCGGCTCTCAGCTTCAACGCATAAAGCGACTGTGCTGTCCGACCTGTACTTGGCTAGGACACTCACAGAATAACCTCTGCAAGTACCCCCTCGATAACCTAGGTAAGGCAACTAATTTCACCTCAATATTATCAATGCTCAGGCGGACAATCGCAGGCGGGATTGACCGTATGGGTAGGGTAGCAAAGCCCGAAACTCTCGAAAGAGCCCCCAGATACGAATACAATCCTGGAAATATCTCCGGTGCTACTCAGTTATGACTAGGGGTCATCCCAATCAATAACCGCTCACACTACCTCATGCTTAACTCCCTTTTGAGAGGAGGATCTTGAGAAACATTGGTTATACCAAGGATTTCACACACTCATCTGGATAGACACATACATGTTGTTGTTTAGTGATCTTGGAGAATTTACTTACAATGAACTATTCCAAGATCCTAAAACCTAAGCTTGTTGGTGCACCCTAGAAAATAAAAGAGTGTAATTCATTTTAATTTAGCGTTGATTTCAATTGGCTGTAATTACTCAAAGGGAAATGGCTGTGCAACTAATAACATTATGACTCAGCAGTGAAATAAATATGCACACCATAACAAACAATGCTAAGTGCAATCTTTGTCAAATGAAAAATAGGGTATGCCACTACATGAGATGCATAAATATATATTCCTTTCCGAATGCCAATACAATCCTTCCTATATGAAAGCCTAAATAAAAATCTCATCCAAGCAATCCAATGCAAGTACCTCATCAAATCCATATCTAAGATGCAACTAAGAGTGCAACTACTTTGTATTTTTCAATATAAAAGAATGAAAAATGTAATAAAAGTCATCTAAAACTCTCAGTCTTTGCAGCAAGTATAAAACACAAGCCCAACAAGACACCGAGACAAAAAAGAGTAATGCACTAATGGCAAAACAAAAAGGATAAATGACTAAACTACTTTCAAAGAAAAGTCAATGAAAAAGCGGTCTCTGGTCACAAAAGAAGCATCCAACATACAACATCAGACCCAAGGAAGACCCAAACACACTCACAACCCACCCAACAACTTCCCCCAACATCAAAATCACCAAAAGGGAGGATGTATGCGACTATTTAAAGAACAGCTGCGTATATACACGACTTTTGGCCAAAAACCTGCGTGTATATGCAACTTTTGGCCAAAAACCTGCGTATGCAGAGAAGGCAGTGGTAAAAAGTAGGCCAAGGGTCAAACCAATAAAGGGGAGTGTCAATGGATGAAAATACTATAAAATGCAACATAGAAACAAGGAGAAACAAAGAGCAAGTCAATAATATCAAGCCCATATTGCCCACAAACCCCAAAATAAAAACAAGGAACATCCCCAGCAGAGTCCGCAATTCTGTTACGGAGAGAAATTCCTATGGCTTGGGGTACTACAACAGACAGCTTGACTCCAGAAATCAATCATTTCCAATATGCAATATAAATTAAATGTCTAACACTAAAGGATCAGGCCTCGTACCTTATTCCGGACGGTTGAAGTAGATCCCTGTTGAGCTTTCCAACTTCAGCTTGAATTGATAGATTACTTCCTCAACAACAAGTAAACAATACAAGCATTCTATTTATCATGGTGTTAGATCTATTCTAGCATATATAATCAATAATGTACAAGCATTTGACATAATCCCATGGATAAAATATTCATTCAAACACACATTATTGGACAAGAAAAGATATTTCTATTAATATAAATCAGAGACAATGAGATACAACCTCTGACGGCACGTCTGAGAACCGGAGAAATTGAATCCCCCACTTGGACTTCCACCACCTCAATCCTACATCTCTCGATAGCAAGCTCACAAGCAAAAGGCAAGCTTGGGAAGGACACACTAGTGCTCCAAGGGACAAAGGGATGTAGACTCAAGCATGAGTTCCAGCAACAATGGACTATAGTTTCTTTGCTCTCAATTCTCTCTTCTTGCCTTCAATGTACCAAGGGGTTCCTTATATAGCTTTTCAAAGGGGTAATGAAAGGTCGAATCTGAGCGATCTCAAGGCATAGGGAAGGCTAGGAGTCAAATGGGTTGGATCCATGTCAAGGAAAACTCCAAAAGGATTTGGATTATGTACACATCCCGATGTACGCGGTTTTAGTGGTCAAACCCACGTATATACGCGCTTATAGGTTTAAAAGTCACATGTATCATTTTTCACATGTTTTTAGGGATGATTAAGGAAACATTAAAGGACAAAAAATGGTCCATGGGGTCTAAGGAGTCTGTAGCAGGACAGGGGTAGGCCATACAAAGTGTGATTCACCTGGAGTGGTGAAATCAACTATAATAGATTGCATGTTCAATCCTCACAAAACCCAGTTTAATCAACATAAAACCTTCGCTGATTTGTCGTCCAAGTCACCCAGGTGGACGCACGACAGAATAAATCCTTTTGGATAGAAATTTTGCACCTGCCAGCTAAATTTAAACAATGCACTAGTTGAATCAGCGAAATCCTTGTGGACCGTTGGATCAGTGACCCCACCATATCAACGGTGGACTCCAAACTTGATGAAGTGGATTACATTGGAATTTCACGCACATCAAAATTTTGTTAAGTTGTGCTAGTTGAATCAGCAAAATTGTTGTGTGTTGTTGATCTATTTGATGGTCGATCTCAGCCGTAGATCTGCTCAAATCGTTACTCATTCTTTAGCCATCTACCCTGGTTCGTCCCTGTGCTCACTCATTCAATTTTCTTGCAGGAAATTGGTTAAGGCAGTTAATGCCTTGGGCAGAGCAAGACATGGCAGTCGATTTCATGACTGAACAATCCTGCAGCCTGCAGAGGCCGTGTTCTTTCTTATGAAGAAAGAAAACCAGAAAATGCATGCCTAGTTTGTCACCCCTATCTTCATCTGAATGTTGTGGTCATTTGATTCATGCTACCATTCATCTCGATCGATTAGGCTCTAGTTCACTATCTTGAGTCGAGGGGGGAATTGCTCGATAGTGTTTTATCTATGTGATAGAGTGTGTGAAACCCTGGTTGTTGTGTTACATAGTGGTATGAGACCCTAGTGGTTTGTTTTACAGTGTTGAAACCTGTGTTGCCGTGTCTCCCTGTGGTTAATGTGATGTGCACTCTGGTTTGGGGTTGAACTATATGCAAGACTTAGGAGTGTAAGAGACGTAAAATGTGCTTGATATACCTAGTGTGGAATGTCACAATAAGATAAGAGTGATTGGTGAATCTGCTATGCACATCCTGAAGAGCACTGGAAGGGAAGGTGTATCCTGAGGGACTGTGGAGTAGAGAAGGGGACACTTCCTTGTGTTGGGTGTGTAGGCAACGTGGATGTCAGGCCAGATAGATCTTGTGAAGGTGTCCTTAGCTCTGTGGATGAGCTCACTACCTGAGTAGTTCTTTCTGTCCACTACCTTAGCATCCTGATAAACCCAAAGATAGATTGGATTGGTTGAGTGAGCCGGATAAACCCAATCGTACATTGGCTTGGATGAGCAACCTGATAAACCCAACTGGTAGTTGGATTGGCTATGTCTTGTTATGCATTTGTCCTTGTGTAATCCTTAGCTAGACATCCTGATGAACCAAACTGCATGCTGGCTTGGCTCAGTGAGCCTGATAAACCCAACACTACGATGGCTTGACTGTGAGAAGTTTGATAAACCCATCTGAGAGTTGGCTTGGCTGGTCCTTATTGTTGAAGTTATCTTTAATGTGTTTAGTATGATAAACCCAACTGGTTGGTGGCTTGATTGTGTTTAGTCTGATAAACCCAACATTGTTTGGCTTAAGTGCATGCAGCTTGATAAACCCAACTTGGTGTTGGCTTGGTTGGACAGTCTGATAAACCCAACTGAAGGTTGGCTTGGCTGTGTGTGTTTTGATCTGCCTGTGTGTGAGTATTTAGTTCCCTAGTTCCTAGTGGAAGTCATGCCTAGCTCTGGGGTGGCAATTGTGTTGTTACATTAATGAACACAACTAGCCTATGGTTGGGTGGAATGTTGCATTAACATAGCTAGTTGTGGGACAACTTCATCATCAAGATAAGTATCTGTGTTATCCTTAATTGTGCAATGTGTTTGCTTATTAATGAATATGATTAATGCTTGTAATGCTTCAGTAGAGTTTACTGTTGATGAATGTTCCTGCATTTGCATCTATATTTGCCCTGTATGTTTCAATGCATTTCTGCTTTTGGTCATGGAGGCTAGAATCCTGGTTACATGGTAAAAAATGTAGCTAAGGTAACAAATGTTGGGTTTCTGCACCCTGAAATCCGACCGCGGAAGGCAGAAGGAGGAAGAGAGCAGTTGAAACAAGGTAGAATGTGCATTTTTCGCACGCTGGGATTTTCCTGCAGAAGGTGAAGGCGAAAAAGTGCAGAAAAGTTCTAAGGAAAAAGTCAACTTTTTGATTTCCGAAGTTCGATGTCAGAAAGAGGAAGTCAGAAGTACATAAAAAAGGGTAAGGTCAAAAGTCGTGTTTTCGGTTTCCGGGTTCTAGGCAAAAGGCAGACAGGTGGAGAAAGTATATATATTTTATTTTGCTATCAATTTAAGACATTTAATCAAACTGTCAGCCACTTGTCTTGTTGTGGGATATATATGTGGTGCTAGGAACAAATATTGTTTATACACTCATGAAATAAGACAAGGAATGTGAAGTTTGGAAATTGTTTCTTAATGAACAATTATAAAGGACAAAAATAGCTTTCTAGACGTTCATTTACTGTAAAAGACATCAAGACAAGTGAATCAAGTTTTTTTTATTCCTTTATAGATTTATATAAATCATTATAAGTGTCATGATAGTCCCATTTACAATCCATGACTTATGGGGAAGTACTTGGAGGGTTTTTCGTTGTGTTTTGTGTTCCGTAGGGCGGAAGGCAAAAATGACATGTTCATTGCGGAAGAGTTTTTCTGGTCATAGAATAGATCTATCAAGGGCGGAATGACTGTTACTAGGGTTTTTAAGCCTGAGATTGAAGTTGAAGAGTGTGTTGAAGTCCATGCCCTGGGTAACGAAAGGAGAACAAGGGTTATTGAAGCAATTTTTTTAATTTATCCGCATTATGGGGTATGGGGACGTTACAGATTGGTATCAAAGTTGTTGGTTGCACCACTAGGGCCTAAATAGGCCAGGTTGAGAAAATTAACTTGGCTGTTGGTTACAACATTGGGCCTAGATGGGCCAAGTGAATAGTTGGCAAGTGTTTTTGAATTCTGAGATTGCCTAATAGTGTGTTTGATTAACACATTTTTGCAGATTCATAGTGCAATTGGGAAAATTTGATTTTGGCCCAGCCATGATAACCTACAACATGGATGATGCACATGATCCCTATGGACATGAGGAAGATGCTATGGGGGAAAACATTTGAGTTGGAAATGCTGAGACATAATATAATGGGAGAAGGTATCAAGATACTCTCCCAGACTTTGCAGCCACCATGAGAAGCTTAAGGGTGGAGATGTGCAGTGACAGAGAAGATAATGAAAGAATGATTAAGGCTCTGGAAGAGCAGAATCAGTTGAATGCATCCATGCTGTAGATTTTGACAGATATCCAGAGGTGGATGAATTTCAGGCATCGAAAAGTACATCCAGAAGGAAGCAAAAGCAGTACTAGAAGAAGAAGAAGATATTCTAGTGGGTCATCAGACTCTGAAGAATCCACTGGGGGTTCAATCTCTTCATCTCACGAAGATAAGAGGAAGAGGGGTTACATGAATAATTGATGTGATGAGTTTAAGAAGGAAAGGCCTCCTACCTTTAATGGTGAGATAAAGATTGGTTAAGACGCTGAAGCTTGGCTTCTTGGGATGAAGAAATATTTCCAAGTCCAAGACTACTAAGGAAATATGAAGGCTAGCGTAGCCATCTTTAATCTGAATGGAAGAGCATCTATATGGTGGGAGCAACTCAGGAAAGTGAGGAAGATCAATGACAGAAAAATTGTGTGGAAATAGTTCAAGAAGCATTTCAAGCAGAAGTACCTCTCTGACAAGTACTATGATGACAAGATCAAGGAGTTCCATGAACTAAAATTGGGACAACTGACCATGGAAGAGTATGCAAACAAATTCTTGAAGTTGTTGAGGTATGCTAGGTATATCAGAGATGACAAAGTGAAAATTCAGCGTTTTCTAAGTGGGTTACCTTAGTCTTACAAAGATAGGATTGAGTTTGATGAACCTAGAACTCTAGAAGAGGTTATCAGGAAGGCCAAGTATTGCTATGATTAGAAGAAAAGAAAACCTGATTACCATAAGGCATGGAAGGACAAGAAGAATGAGAAGTTTGACCAAAGGAAGAAAGGTTTCAAACCTTCTCACTTTTGGAATCAGCAAAAGAAACCATCACAAGCTATGACTAAGCCATCTAGAGTGATGGATGACAGGTCAAGAAATCCAAAATAGATCAGAGAACCTCTCCAATGCTAGAGATGTGGAGAAAACCATATGCATAGGAATTGTCCACTTGAGAATGGGTATGTAAGGCAAGCTCACAACATCCAAGAAGCTGAAATTATGGGTCAAGTAGCAAGGACTGTCCCTAGAATTTATGCAGCGCTAGAGGAACGTCAGGCAGATCATCAGTCAACTATGGTTGAGGTTGAAGGTAAGATTGTTGAGCAATATGTTTCTGTTTTAATTGACCATGGATCTACTCATAGTTATATTACTCCTAGAGTTGTTGAGATTTGTTCTTTTAAGAAGTTAAAGCATAGCAAATCATGGTTAGTTCAGTTAGCCACTGGAACCAAGAGAAATGTTAGTGAAGTGGTGGAGAAATGTCCATTATAGATGGATGGGTTAGTAGCTTATGTATATTTGAATGTTATACCACTTGGTTCCTATGATGTTCTCATTGAAATGGATTGGTCGGAAGCACACAGAGTTAAGCTTGATTGTTACAATAAGACTTTTGAATGCATGGATGAAGAAGGAAACCCAAGGGTTGTAAGAGGTATTCCAAAGGTGATCTCTGTTAGGTAGATTTCAGCAATGCAGCTGAAGAAGTTATGTAGCAAAGGTTGCATACTATATGCAACCCATGTTTTGGAGGTAGCAGAGAATGAAACTTCTAGGTTGGAGAAATTTCCTATATTGCAGGAATTCATGGATGTTTTTCGTGATGAAATTCCAGGGCTTCCTCCAAAAAGGGACATTGATTTTACAATTGAACTTATGCTAGGGGCATCACCAGTGTCTAAGACACCCTACATGATGAGTACTCCAGAATTTCTAGAGCTGAAGATGCAACTGCAAGAGTTGTTGGAGAAGAAGTATATCAGGACAAGTGTGTCCCCTTCGGGAGCACCAGTGTTGTTTGTGAAAAAGAAAGATGGTACACTCAGGTTGTGTATTGATTATAGACAACTGAACAAAGTCAATGTGAAGAACAAGTACCCTTTACCTCAAATTGATGATCTCTTTGATCAAATGAGAGGAGCAAAGGTATTTTCCTAGATTGACCTAAGGTTTGGATACCATCAGGTAAGAATCAGGGATGAAGATATTCATAATACAACCTTCAAAACAAGGTATGGACACTATGAGTTTGTAGTGGTACCATTTGGTCTCACAAATGCACCAACTACATTCATGTGCCTTATGAATAGTGTCTTTAGCAAGTATTTGGACAAATTTGTTCTTGTTTTCCTTGATGACATTCTTATTTATTCTAAGAATGAGGAAGAAGATGAAGAACATTTGAGATTGAAATTGCAATTGCTAAGGGAGCATAAGCTGTATGCAAAGCTAAGCAAATGTGACTTTTACAAAGATAGGATTCATTATTTGGGTCACATTATCTTAAGTGAAGGAATATCTGTGGACTCTAAGAAGATTGAGGCCATCATGAATTGGCCAACCCCAAGAAACGTGACAGACGTGAGATGTTTTATGGGACTTGCATGATACTAAAGGAGATTCATTGAAGGATTCTCCAAGGTTGCACATCCAATCACTTCTTTGCAAAAGAAGGGGATAAAATTTGAATGGACACCAAGATGTGAAGAAATCTTCCAGTAGTGAAGCATGTTCTTACAAGTGCACCTATTCTGAAAATTGCAAACCCAGAAAAAGATTTGTGGTGTGTACTGATGCGTGTAATTAAGGACTTGGAGGAGTTCTTATGCAAGACAACTACGCAGTATGCTATGAGTCAAGAAATTTGAAGGAGCATGAGAATAACTATGCTACTCATGACTTAGAACTTGCAGCCATAGTACATGTTCTCAATATGTGGAGACATTACTTAATGGGCATAAAATTTGAGTTAAGGATAGACCACCGTGGTCTGAAATATTTGTTTGATCAGGAAACTGTAAATGCTATGCAAGCTAGATGATTGGAGTTTCTATGTGAGTTTGATTTTGAAATCAAACACATAAAAGGAAAATAAAACAAAGTGACTGATGCACTCAGTAGGAAGGTGCTTGAAATGCATGTGGCATCTCTTAGTATTTTCCAATCAGACTTGAGACAACAAATTGTTAATCATATTGCTGAAGATGAAATGTATGTGCAAATAAATGACAAATTGCAGCAACAAAGTCTTGAGAAGAGGTATGAGGGATATAAATTGGAAGAAGATGGAATTCTTACTTATAAAAAAATAATTTATATTCCAAATGTAGCAGATTTGAGGAGAATTGTTATGGATGAGATCCATCAAGCTCTATATTCTTGTCACCAGCTAGAAAATAGTATTTTTGGTGAAGAATGAAGAAGGATATTGTTTAGTATATTTCAAAGTGCATGAAATGTCAGCAGGTGAAGGTTGAGCATCAACACCCAGCAGGTTTGTTGTAGCCTTTGCCGGTCCCGTAATGGAAATGGGAATTTGTTTCCATGGATTTCATTACAGGATTGCCAATGACTTTGAGACAACATGATGCCGTCATGGTTGTGGTGAACAAGTTGACAAAGGAATCACATTTTATATCGGTCAAGTCCACGTATAAAACTGATTCCATTGCAAAAATATTCATGAAGGATATTTTCAGATTTGGATTGCCTAAGGCAATAGTTTCTGACAGGGATTGCAAGTTCACTTCTAATTTTTGGAAGGGTATGTTTACTGATTTGGGTACCAAGTTGAACTTCAGCACTGCCTACCATCCTCAGAATGATGGACAGAGAGAGAGAGAGTGAATCAAGTGCTGGAAGACATGCTTCGCATGTATGTGATGGACAAACCATCCAAGTGAGAGGATTATTTACACTTAGTAGAGTTTGGTTATAATAATGGACATCAAGCATCCTTGGGAATGAGTCCTTATGAAGCCTTGTATGGAAGAAGGTGTAGGAAACCAGTGACTTGGGATAATCCAATGAACAAGATTTTTCTTGGTCCATATTTGCTCAAGGAAATGGAGCAAGAGGTTGCAAAGATCAGGCAGAATCTGAAAGCAGCCCAGGACAAACAAAAAAGATATGCAGACATTCATAGAGTGAATAGAGAGTTCAGTGTTGGGGATCATGTTTATCTTAGAGTGAGGGAAAGGATGAGTTCCTTGAAGCTTGGAAGTTGTGCCAAGTTGTCACCTAGATATTGTGGGCCTTTTGAATTGCTTGAAAAAATAGGGCCAGTTGCATATAGACTTGCATTGCTCGCTAACACTAGAGATCATAATGTTTTTCATGTTTCTTTGTTCAAGAAGTATGTACATGATCCTAACCATGTGATAAATTGGGATGTGATTCAGGTGGAACTCGAGGGAGAGTTCCAAACTGAGCCATTGCGCATCCTCAACAGGAAGGTCACGGTGTTCTGGAATCGAGTCGTGGGACAGTTAAAGGTGCAGTGGGAGCACTATGATCCTAAAGAGGCTACGTGGAATATGGAGGTTTCCATGCAATTGGCACATCTATTTTTGTTCAATTTTGAAAATCACTGAGGACTGTGCAAATGAAGGGGGAGGGGAATGTGACACCCTGGTTTTGACCCCTAGGGGGAGGGGAATGTGACACCCTGGTTTTGACCCCTAGGGGGAGGGGAATGTAATGCCCCAGTTTTGACCCCATGATATTGAAATTGTACATGATGTATATATTGTTACAGAGAGAAACTTCCTATGGCTTGGGGTATACCACAATAGACCGAATGACACCAGAAATCAATCCATTCCAATATGCAAGAGAAATAAAGACATCTAACACTAAGGGATATGAAGTGTACCTTATTTTGGACGGTTGATGTAGATCCCCATTGAGCTTTTCCAACATGCTTGCATTCACAATTCTCCCTCGACAATAGAAAACAAGACAAGCATGCTATATATCAAAGTGTTAGTCCTACTCCAGAATATATAAACCATCATGTATAAGCAAACAAATACATCCATGGATACAATATTAATATTTATGCACATGTATTGAATAGGAAATGGATATTTCTATTAATAAAACAGATATACAATAGTGACAAACTCTGTCGGCACTTCTTCGAACTGGAGAAACCGAGTCCTCCACCACTTCAATCCTCCATCACAATGGCAAGCTTACAAAGAAAAGGCAAGCTTGGGAAGACCAACACTATGTGCTCCAAAGGGACAAAGGGATGCAGACTTAAGCATAAACAAGTGATGCGACAATTAACTATAGTTTCCTTGTTCTTTGAAATCTCCTCCTTCAATGTGTCCAAGAGGCTCAATATATAGCACTCCAACTAGGCAATGGCGGGTAGAGTCTGAGCATTCTCAAGGCATATGGAAGGCCAAGAGTCAAGTTATTAAGGACTCTATGAGGATAAATCCAATTTTTTTTGTCTTCATGCACATTTCCCGATGTGCGTGGGTATTGGCTCAAAAGTTGCGTGTACATGCAAATATTGCTTTAAAAGTCGTGTATACACATAAAAAAGTGTTTTTGGGGGACTTTCTTGGGACATCAAAGTATAATTTGAGCAAAGGCGGTCTAAGGAGTCTGTAGAGGGACATGGAAGGCCATAAAGATATGATCTACCAAGTGTGGTAAAATCAGCTATAACATATTCCCCCTAGTGTGTGAGGTTAGAGGGGTAACATGATGGCCGAAATACATTATATCCATCCCAGAAGTGGAGTAGTGAAGACCTAGGTGGAGGAACCAGCCACTCATTAGTACAATACAATGATACATCTTTGCATATGACTACAAATATACATATAGAAGTCCCAGATACATAAGAGTATAATGGCCATGAATAGGCATGATATACAAATGTCATGTGTGGTCATTGCCATGTACAATATACAATGGACAAGATATCCATATTGGATGAAGATATCTGGTAATACACAGGAATATGGTCATGAGAGCTGACATCTCATGAATACTGGCACGATCAAAGAGGTATCATATGTGGAATGCCACCGATCTTGGAGGTCTTCTACACAAACCGCTACTAGTACATGTCCCATCACACGAATAAAGGTGTCGAGGTCGAACATGATGGTCCATCATCTGATTAGCAGTGTATACCATTAACAAACGTGAGATATCCTAATGATAATGATAATGGGAATCAAGGTATAGATTGCAATCTAACAAGTGTGAATAGATGTGTTGAGGTTGAACACTTGAAAGAATCCATTGATCAAGGGACATTGATGAATTCCCAAAACTGTTGATGGCGAGAGAACCTACCACTGATGACTGTAAGTCTCAAGCCACTCAAATGGAATCTAGAGTCCTATTCTAGGTTAAATGATCTGAATTCAATGGAATGGAATCTGCTGGAAGGAGGGCATTAGGGCATCCCCCATCAACCAACACAAGGTACTCAACAATGCTGGATAATGTGGAAGAACTCAACAAACAAGATGTGCATGAACCAGTCACTGTATCGAGAATGGCCGACTCAGGATAAACTTCCTTTGAATAAGAGCGTAAGGAAAATGGTGAATGAAGATAGGAAACATAGACTCGATATGCAAACTAGGACATCTTTGCGACACAGGAGGCATTGACAGAGACTCCATAGGGACTGGAAGCATAACCAATAGGTGGAGAAAAATCATAGTAACGAGTACAAATCCTAAAGTCATACCAACAACCCAACCAATGGATGTGATATACAGTGCTCTGTTTGAAGGCGACACGTCTCGACAGTTGCCAAAGATAATATAATTTCCCGTCTAGCTTTTTATGTTTTTTTATTTTTTTTGGACTTTTTCAGATTTGAAAAGCTTGAAAAAGAATAAAAGTGCTTATAGTATACAACTAGGAGGAGATGAGTGTTACATGCAAGCAAACTAGTTCCAAACAATGGAACATACCTATGCTCAATGCAGGGAAGGATGTGCAGGATAAGGACACTCAGGGGAAGGTCTCCTCCCAGTAAGGGATGATCAAGTTGCAAAGGATATGTAAAAGGCTCTGCTTGGCTAGGATTGATAATCCCTTGGGCTACATGGCTTATAACTCTGAAGTGAGGAGCCGACATAAATCTCAATAAGGCAAGCAAAACACATGAAATGCAATTACAACTTGATATCAACTTGATATACCAGGGAGTCCCTGTGGGAGATGGCCCTCATAAAGTTCAAGAGGGATATGAAGCTCTTACTCAAGGACATGGTGAGATTATAAGGGACTCCCAAACCTAGAGGAGGAATCTCAGCATGGGTACCAAACTTTAAAGCGGGATCTAAATAGGGCACCCATGAATAAGAAAGCTCCACCACTTACATAATTCCACTTCTAATAGCAGTATGAAGGCTCCGTGACATTATGAAGTGGGTTTGTACCTAAATTCAAGGCAACATAATGCAAGTGGATGTTTAGTCCTAACCTATATGCCAGTTCATAATTATACCTGTAATGGGCACGAACGGGTCAAAGCCTCAGCAATAGTGTACAAAAAATGAACCCTACATGACATTAGTCCAAAACAGTTGGAAACAGTCAATAAAGAGTCCAAACTATAGGATATAGGGAGGGTTGATCATAACAACTGCATTCAAAAGAAACAGTACGATGGATGATGGGACATAACAAGGAATGTAAGGTGTAGACCCAATGTTCACGTATCCACTACAACCCTTGTGAGAACGAACACTGGTTGTTAAGATCGGGCGAGGGAGTGAAAATCCTCCACAAATGGAGTAGAGGATGGAATATGACCACTCCCGAATCTATGAGAAAGGTAAGGGGTTGTGGTGCCCCCCAATCCAACACCAAGGTCCGCACTAGGACCTGGAGCGGGTGACGGGATACTAGTAGTGATATCACACATGCCGATCATAAAAGGATCCAAACTCAAGAGAACATAAATATACTCAAGTAACCGTGATCCCTAAATCTAACTAGCTCACAAAGAGCACACTCCTAAGAAAATCTACAGCTAGATGCAGACAAGCCGAAGAGAGGATAAATGAGCTCCTGAATGTAGCAGGTATGTCTCGCTTAGGAGAGACCTGAAATTCCCATACACTACAAGCAGAGGTGTGTAACCAATTATAGTGGCCCTTAGCTTCAACATGTAAAGTGACTGTGTTGTCTGACCCCTACCTGGCAAGGACACTCATAGAATAACCTCAGCAAGTACCCCCTGCGATACATAGGTAAGGAAACTAAGGTCACCCCAATATAACCAATGCTTAGGTGGAAAATCATAGGCGGGATCTACCGTATGGGCACGGTAGCAAAGCCTGAAGCTCGAAAGCACCACCCAGTCCCTCAAAATCCCCAGATACGAATAAGATCCTGGAAATATCTTTGACTCTCACAGAAAGTGGCCAAGGGCTATCCCAACCACAATTGTGTACGCTGCCTCGTGCTTAACTACTATGTAAGAGGAGCCTCCTGAGAACACTAATTATACCAAGGATTTGACTCTCTCATTTGGATAGACACCTACTTGTTTCGTTTAGTAGTATTGGAGAATTTACTCATGATGAACTATTCCAAGTCTGTAAAACCTAAGCTTGTTGATGTACCCTATCAAATAAACATGTGTAATTGATTTAAAATTAAGCGTTGATTTTAGTGGCTATGATTACCCAAAGGGAAATGACCATCCAACCAATGCTGTTATGACTTAGCATTGAAAGTAAATGTGCACTCCTAACAAACAATGCTGATGTAATTTTGTTTTTAAATATGAAGAAAGAGGTATGCCACTACATGAAATGCAAAAATATTTATTCCCTTCCGAATGCCAATGCAATCCTTCCTATATGAAAGCCTAAACACAACTCTCATCCAAGCAATCCAATGCAAGTACCTCCTTAAATCCATATGTGAGATGCAAGTAAGAATGCAACTATATAATTATTTTGTATTTTCAATATAAAAGAATGAAAATGCAATAAAAGTCATTAAAATCCTTAGTCTCTGCAGCAGGTAGAAAACACAAGCCAAACAAGACACCGAGACAAAAACACTAATGCACTAATGGCAAAAAAAAAAGGGAGATAAATGACTAGAAGTACTTCAAAGAAAAATCAATGAAAAAGCGGTCTGTGGTCACAAAAGAAGTAGTCAATAGACAACATCAGTACCCAAGAAGACCCAGCCACACTCACAACCCACCCAACAACTTACCACATCAAATTCAACCAAAAAAGGGAGGATGTATGCGATTGTTCAATGAATAGTAGTGTATGTACGCGAATTTTGGCCAAAAACCTGCATGCATATGCGACTTTTGGCCAAAAACCTACGTGTATACGAGAATTTTGGCCAAAAACCTGTGTATGTACGTGACTTTTAGCCAAAAACCTGCATATATAAAGAAGAAAGGGGTCAAAAGCAGGCCAAGGGTCAAACCACTCTAGGGGAGAGTCAATGGATGAACATACTACTAAATGCGACACAAAAATGGGGAGAAACAGAGAGCAAGTCAAGCACACTGTGCCCCCAATCCCCAAAGAAACATAAGGAACCTCCCTAGCGAAGTCACCAATTTTGTTATAGAGAGAAACTTCCTATGGCTTGGGGTATACCACAACAGACTGAATGACAACAGAAATCAATCCATTCCAATATGCAAGAGAAATAAAGACATCTAACACTAAGAGATATGAAGCATACCTTATTCCGGATGGTTAATGTAGATCCCTGTTGATATTTTCCAACACGCTTGCATTCACAATTCGCTCTCAACAACAACAAACAAGACAAGCATGCTATATATCAAAGTGTTAGGCCTACTCTAGCATATATAAACCATGATGTATAAGCAAATAAATACATCCATGTATAAAATATTCATATTTATGCACATATATTGGACATGGAATGGATATTTCTATTAATAAAACATAGATACAATAGTGATAAACTATGTCCGCACTTCTTCGAACCAGAGAAACCGAGTCCTCCACTTGGGCCTCCACCACTTCAATCCTCCATCACAATGGAAAGCTTACAAAGAAAATGCAAGCTTGGGAAGACCAACACTATGTGCTCCAAAGGGACAAAGGGATGCAGACTCGAGCATAAAAAAGTAAGGCAACAATGAACTATAGTTTCCTTGCTCTCCAAATTCTCCTTCTTCAATGTGTCCAAGAGGCTCAATATATAGCACTCCAAATAGGCAATGGAGGGTCGAGTCCAAACTTCTCAAGGCATATGGAAGGCCAAGAGTCAAGTTATTCAGGACTCTATGAGGAAAACTCCAAAAAACTTTTGTCTTCATGCACATTTCCCGATGTACACGGGTATTGGCTCAAAAATTGCGTGTACACAGAGATATTGCTTTAAAAGTCGCGTATACACATAAACATGTGTTTTTTGGGGACTTTCTTGGGACATCAAAGTATAATTTGAGCAAATGGGGTCCAAGGAGTCTGTAGAGGAACATGGAAGGCCATAAAGATGTGATCTACCAAGTGTGGTAAAATCATCTAGAACATATACTATGAGAATCATGGCAACGATCTCAAGGCCAAGGCCCTGCCAGTGATTTGGTGTTTTGTGTGTAGGTGATTGAGGTTGATGCCTCTGGTTATGGTGCTAAGTCAAGCACAACATATTTTTGAATATCATGTAAATACACAATTTTGATAAAATACCACAGCTAGCTATGGATTGCAACGTGAAAAGAGATGGGGGCATGATTTCACATAGGAACAGAGAGGGATTAAATCGACAGATGCCAGGTGAGGGATTACAGGTTCAATCCTTACAAAACTCAGTTTAATCAGCATAAAAAACTTCGATGATTTGCCGTCAAAGTCACCCAGGTGGAAGCACGATGGAATAAATCCTTTTGGATAGAAATTTCGTGCCTGCTAGCTGATGTTAAACAACGTGCTAGTTGAATCAGTGAAATCCTTATGGACTGTTGGATCTATGTCGCCACCAGATCAACAGTGGACTCCAAACTTGATGAAGCGGATTACATTGGAATTTCGCGCACATCAAAATTTTGTTAAGTAGTGCTAGTTGAATCAATGAAATTGTTGTGCACCGTCGATCTATTTGATGGTTGATCTCAGCCGTAGATATGCTCGAACAGTTACCCGTTCTTTATTCGTCTACCCTGGTTTGTCCCTGTGCTCGCTCATTCAATTTTCTTGCAGGAAATTGGTTAAGGCAGTTAATGCCTTGGGCAAAGTAAGGCATGGCAGTCGATTTCATGACTGAACAATCCTGCAGTTTGTAGAGGCTGTGTTCTTGCTTCTAAAGCATGAAAAACAGAAAATGCGTGCCCAATCTGTCACCCTAGTCTTCATCTGAACATTTTGGTCATTCAATTCATGCTACCATTTGATCCGATCGACTTGGCTCTGGTTCACTATCTTGAGTCGGGGAGGGAGTTGCTCGGTAGTGTTTTCTTTGTGTGATAGTGTGTGAAACCCTGGTTGCTATGTTACAATGATTCTCTGTGTTACAGAGTGGTATGATACCTTGGTGGTTTGTTTTACAGTGTTGAACCCTGTGTTGTGTTGGTGAAAATTAATGTTACTTAATTCACCTCAATTTAATTATCAACCGGAAAATCGTAAACTTTGAGTTGCTACACTATATGTGCAGGCAAGGCAGTCTTAATGCTCGTGCTGACAGAAATGCTAGTCTACTTCAAACAAAGCAATGAAATGGATGAAACTACTTCTATCCTAGATGATCTATCCTAAGGACTCATGGATCTATTCTGACACAAGAGGAAATCAATTTACTGACTATCAAACTTAGCATAGCATACAGCAATCTACAGGCTACAGTAATTCTTTAAAACAACCCTAATCTTTCAGAGAAATCCCACCTACAGCAATGCTTCAAAAGAACAACCTGCTGATAAATTAAACAAACCCTTGAACTACAGCAATCTCTTAAAACACCCAACAGTGCACACTCAGCTACAGTAATGATAATCTATCCTATAAATGGAAGAGTTTAATAAGTTTCAGAATAACTATGATCAATTAACCTGAAAACTCCACTATTGATCCTACAAGATTTAATGCTTAACTAGGTATGATTATATTATAACATCCAAATATGGGACCGATGAGGTTTCTTGGAGCTGATGGAGGCGACGTTTGAGGTTTTGGAGGCTGCACATTGAATTCTTGGTTAAACGTACTCTTTGTTTATCCTTATTCAATGGCAGGTTTTTCCTGGAGGTGAGCAGTTGGCGGATTGTTGCCTGGCATAGACTTGAGGGATTTTCTGTGGACAGGGACGTGTTTTTGGTCTCTTTCTGACTTGGGATTCAGGTTTCCGTGTGGTGTGGCATTGTTTGTGGGGTTGAAAGGTGCACTGGGCCACATTATGGAGGATTTGGACCTCGTTGATTATTCCAGTGACAGGCTGGAGAGCACTGCCATCTGGGAGGTGCCAGGTGGAGGTTTTTTAGATCAACTGGTGGAAATCCCTAGGTTGGGTAAGGAGGACCTGGTTCCGGTTAAGCAGCTAGGGTTGGGTAATTTATCTTTACCGGCTGACTTTATTTCTTCGTCGTTTGCTCCTGATCCGACAGCGAATCTTCCTTGGCCTGATGGTGTGTTGGGGCATGCGAGCTGGTCGGATGAGGGGGTCATTTTGCACTCTGGGTTATCACCGACTAATTTGCAGCGGGGGTTTGGGCCTGATGAAGACTGTGCTCGGGCGGTGGTAGGAGGGTTTTATGGTCTGAACTCTCAGGGTCAGGGTTCTAAGGGTGATCATTCGGAGGAGGATTGGAGGGTGCCGTTGGCTGCTGCAGAGCATCGTGGGTGTGCGTCTCCCTCTGGGGTTCCCTCAGATGTTTGTCTGGAGAATGTGGGTCTTTCTGCATCTAAGCCGGTTGGGATTCATGGGTTGTCGAAGGGGCGTCGAAAGAGATGGATTAAGAAGTCGCTGATTCAGAACTATGCCGTTGGCGAGGACTTAGCCTGGGACAACGTTCTGCAAATGGAAAAATGTACGCTGGTTGGGAGAGTATCGGGGCGAAACTTCTCCAAAAAGACTATTCAGGATTGGGCTGCGGTTTTATGGGGTAAGCATTTTGGTTATATTCCGGAGATTGAGATGTTGAACCATGGCTGGTTTGCCATAACCTTGCAGAAGGAGGAGGATTTTGGATGGCTTCAATCCAAATGTTGGCACATTGATCATTCTCCTGTTATCTTGAAGCCATGGACCCCTCTTTTTGATGCCAGCAAAGAGAGGGTAGATGTCGTTCCTATTTGGGTGAAATTACCTGCGCTGCCCCTTCATTTTTGGGATATGTACCATTTTCGGAGGATTGGTGATATCCTTGGCACTTTCCTGGAGGCGGATCTCTCCTTTCTCGAAACAAAGGAGAAAAAAGTGGCTCGTATCCTGGTAAATTTGAATATCAGGGAGGGTTTGGCAGAAGCTATTATCCTGGAATGGGGTCCGGATCCTATTACTCAGATTTTGGATTATGAGAATGTACCATTTCGCTGTCGACGGTGCCATGTCTATGGGCACCCGGCGGTGGACTGCAAATTGAAGGTGCGGTCTCAGAATGATTTTCGGCAGAAAGAAGAGTGGGTTGTTAAGGACAAACCCTCTGAACTGCCACATGTGGATTATGGCCCTTCACAGTCCTCAGCGGATGAATTGGATAGTGATTTGCCTCTTGAAGACTTGGCTATGCCTGTTCCTGGGATGGCCATTGGGATTTTGGAGCCGACTGTGCAGACTTCTGTCATAGTTGAAGACTCGGCTAATGGGGAACATTCTGGTCCTGGTAACCCGATTTTTCCTTTGTTCAAAAATTTTAATTTGTTTATGAACAATGTTTCCTTTGTTGGTTCTGATTGGATTGATGGTTTGAGGAAGCTTTCACTTTCGGGGAAGTCTGTCCTTCCTTTGTCTAGTGATGTGGAATTTTTGGGGTTGGACTCTCATCCTGTTGCTACCATTTCTGATTTTGAACCTGTCCTTCCTGTTGATGCCATTTCTGTTTCAGATTTTGTCAAACCTTTTTCTGTGGAAGTTCCCCCTCCTATTGTTGAGTCTTTTGCCCCTGATGGTTCTGAGGAGTCTTGTCCTTCCCCTTCTGATACTATGGGGTCAGGTTACTTTTTAAGATCTTCCCACAAACCGGTATTGGGGCTGGGTAAGAGTTCTTCGTCTGTAAGAAAAGGAAGAGGTCGTAAGACTAATCTATCAAAGGCCCAGTCCAGAGCTAAGGAGGATATGCTGGGAGGAACCCAAATTTCGATTGAAAAGGCCCTTAGAGCAGAGATGGCCTTGAAGAAAGGTTGTTTATGAAGATTATGTCATTCAATTGCAGGGGGCTGGCTGGGCCTGGTAAAAAATCAGCCCTCATGAGGGTGCTTTCTCTTGAGCATCCTGATGTGTTAATGCTTCAAGAGACCTTAGGTGTTGGCGATGTGATTCAGGGGAAGTTGGAAAACTGGTTGCCTGGGTGGTATTTTGTTACTTTGGATGCAAAAGGTAGATCTGGGGGTCTGGCGGTGGGTTGGAAACATAATTGTGTGAAGTTGATTAACTCTTGGGGTTCTGAGGCAGTTTTGGGGGTGGAAGTTTTCTCTGCAGAATTGGGGGTGTCTCTTTCAGTGATTAATGTCTATGGACCTTATTTAAACAGAGCTCCATTTTGGGATTCATTGCTGCATAATCCAATGGTTCAGGGGGATTCGGTTGTGTTGGGCGGTGATTTAAATTTCTCATTGGGGCATAATGAGGTTTGGGGACCGCATGCTCAGGTTGACTCTTTGGCGAGGTTTTTTGTGCAAAAATTGATAGAAAAGGGATTGTTGGATATTGAGCCTGTAAAGATTAAACCTACTTGGAGAAACAATCGCTGTGGGGCTGCTAGGGTGGCTAAAAGAATAGATCGTTTTTTGGTTGCAGAACAGTTGGTGGACCGTTCTTTCATGGTTAGACAATGGGTGGGCAGTGGGGGTCATTTTGACCACTTCCCTATCTTTTTTGAAGTTAAAATGGGGCCAAACAATCCTCCGAGTCCTTTAAAATTCAATAAATGTTGGCTTCAGGAAGAGTCTTTCAAAAATCTTTTTCTTTCTCACTGGCATCCTATTGAGAGAGAAAATGGCAGGTCGGCTGCTTTACAGTTTGCAGACAACATCAAACGTCTTAAGGTGTTTATCAAGGAGTGGGCTGTACTGAAGAGAAATAAAGATGAGGCCGAGTTGAAGTCTATTGAAGCAACTCTTCTCCTGCTGTATGAAGGTGATGGTGGTGGGTTTTTAACTCAGGAGTCTAAAGAGTTATTGTCCCGGCTGGAGGGCAGACACAAGTTACTTTTGTTGGCTCA
>LPNX010631675.1:439911-490238 GCA_001517045.1 Pseudotsuga menziesii
TGCATGAATTGTTCAGACTTTTTTTCATAGGCCGTTCATTGAAATTTTTTAAAGTGCTTATGGTTAACAGATAATGTTATTTATGACAGTTGCTATCAGTTTTTATAGGCAGTTATTGTCACAGTTGGCTATCTATGGCTGTTTGTATATGCTCGAGGTGTATGATGGGGATCATATATTTGATCTGTATGTATTTTTTGGACTCTCAGTGGGACCTTTGGATGATGGATGGGTATACTGATATTCCAATTAAGGTTGCGGTGGTATGTTCCACGATATGGTTTTTTGTCAGTGCTATATGGATGGATCTCGACTGAGATAATTATGGTTTCTTTTACAGTCATTTGACAGTGATATCTTTTGATTGCCACAGGCATTGTGGCTGGTTATAGTCGTGGTCTGTTTATTGAATTATGTATAGAGCTGAAACATGATGAAGTTTTAGGTTATGACTCTTGTTGTTGAATATATATGACAATGGATATTATTTTCTATTCTGGGTGGCAGTAATGGTTTTCACGATGGGTTATGTGCCTGAAGTGTATGCTTGCTGGAGGTTCAATGTGCTATGGCAGTCCTCTGTGGTTTTTACTACATTCTGGATGTTTTTTTTGCCATTCCATATTTAACGATATGGTCTTTTCTCGTTGACTGTATTGGTCTCATCAGATCGATTGAGACTTTATGTAATGAGCAAATTTGCTAGTTTTTTGTTTTTTTCAGAAGACCTGGCAGTCTCAATATTGGATCCATGTTTTGTGGACTCTGGAATTCACCTGAACGTGAATATACTGAATGTAATTTTGATCTCGAAAGATGAATAAAATTACGCTTTTTTTTCAAGGAAAAAAAAAAGATTTAATGTTTAACTCCACACTAATACTTCTAGAATTATTGCCGGAGTAAAACCTATGACCTCTTGACTTTGAATTGTCAACACACAGCCTATTACAATGAAGCTTGGCTGGTTATTGTTATTTAAATATACTCTGTTTTATTTTATGCACACTAATGCACACAGGAAAATGCCAAGGCTATTCAAACAATACTCATTAATCAATATTAGGGCTATGTGAGAAATATTCACTGGTTCTGGTTTGCATATGCACACTGTGGAGCTGATGTTGATTCAAGAAGCAATATTATAAACTAAGGTTCCTCGCCAAACTCATTCAATGTCAAACATCATGATTTCTTCCTATTTAATCACTTGTTTAAAAGATTATTTAACAAAGCCCTATATGCTCTGTAGACTACAATCTTCAAACCCTCTAAAATATTACAAATGCTTTTCAATTTCAACAAGATATCCTACAGCTTGTAAGCTCAAAAGTAAAAGACGGGGCTGTTCATCAATTATTCTCACGCTGCAGCAAGAGGATTCTTCAACAGCTAGAGTCGAGTTCATTATTCGATTTGTCAATACTACACTTCACACTCGAAATCAAAGAGAATATTTAAACCCACACCATTCCTTAATTTATTTTACAATCATGTGAACAAGAAGAGGATAAACCAATCCTGTAGCTATCACTATATCGCTAGATGCTGGCAGTTAAGACAATATGAATTTTAGTCTACTTGTAATCCTTCACAAGGTAACACTTGAAGCAAACCCATCACACGATTTATGAATACCATCACCCTAAATAGTAATTATAGCCATTTATACACAGTCCACGCTGAAAACAAGAAAGGGGCGTTAAATACAAACTATTCCTGAATTTATTTAGCAAGCTAAATCAATTACAAATGACTAAGAATATGCAGACATGCATATGATTAAAACCATCAGCATTCCATAGAACAGTATCAAAAGAAGAAAAACATTAACCTGCTATTTCAAAATACACAGTGCGAAATACCAAGGGTTGGTGTTGAAGGGGGCCCTCCCTCAACGCCTTCCAGTTCTACGTCGAAACCTTAAAGGAGATAAACGCTGGTTGTATTAATAGAATGAAGTATTACAATCTTTTCTCAGCATCCTCCCTTCTTAGGGTTTCAAGAATCCCTTTTATACTAAAAATACAGACTAGAATCAATCGTGAGACAGAGATTGATCCTCAAACAACTCTACAGTTAACTCGGCACACCTGAGCCAAATATGGGAGCTCGAATCCCTTAAAATCTATACAATACTAAAGCAAGAAAGCAACAGCTCCTCAATCAAATATCATCCCCAAAACAACACCTGGAAAGTCTGCGTAGGCATTCTGGAAGGCGATGAAAGCTCAGGAGACGTCCAAAATGTGGATCGAAGCCCCCCAAATCTGCTGGTGCAGCTAGCGTGAACCTGCTCTGGAGCGCCGAAACCCCTGCAGAAAATAAACAATGACCCATCAGTTGACCAGATATTTATATGGAGATTTAAAAACCAAATTTATGCATAAAACAATGTAAAATAACCAAAAATCACTTACCAAGCCTTTGTCCACGTTGGTCTCCACAAAAACATAACCATACACAAATAAACATTAATAAAAATAATTTATCATGTGGTTTTATAAGTTTTATGCTGGAAAATAATGTATTGGACAGCCAATAATAGGAGACCAACATGTTGTTGTGTCTCCCTGTGGTTAATGTGATGTGCACCCTGGTTTGGGTCTGAATTGTATGCAAGAATTAGGAGTGGAAGAGACATAGAATGTGCTTGATAAACCTAGTGTGGAACCTCACAATAAGATAAGAGTGGCTGGTGAATCTGCTCTGCACATCCTGAAGAGCACTGGAAGGGAAGGTGTAGCCCGAGGGACTGTGGAGTAGAGAAGGAGACACTTCCTTGTGTTGGGTGTTTAGGAAACATGGATGCCAGTCCAAATAGATCTTGTGAAGGTGTCCTTAGCTCTGTGGATGAGCTCACTAGATTAGCAGTTCTTTCTGTCCACTGCCTTAGCATTCTGATAAACCCAAAGATATATTGGCTTGGTTGAGTGATCCGGATAAACCCAATCGTACATTGGCTTGGCTGAGAAGCCTGATAAACCCAACTGATAGTTGGCTTGGCTAAGAATCCTGATAAACCCAACTGATAGTTGGCTTGGCTGTGTCTTATTGTGCATTTGAACTTGTGTAATCCTTGGATAGACATCCTGATGAAGCCGACTGCATGCTGGCTTGGCTGAGTGAGCATGATAAACCTAACAATGCGATGGCATGACTGTGAGCAGCTTGATAAAACCATCAGAGATTTGGATTGGCTGGTCCTTATTGTGGAAGTTGGATTGACTGTGTTCAGTCTAATAAACCCAACTAGTTGCTGGCTTGAATGTGTTCAGTTTGATAAACCCAATAGTGTTTGGATTAAGTGCCTACAACCTGATAAACCAAACCTTGTGTTGGCTTGGCTAGACAGTCTGATAAACCCAACTGAAGGTTGGCTTGATTGTGTGTGTTTTGATATGGCTGTGTGTGAGTCTGTTGTTCCCTAGTTCCTTGTGGAATTCATGCCTAACTCAGGGGTGGCAGTTGTGTTGAGATATTAATGAACACAAGTGGCCTATGGTTGGGTGGAATGTTGCAGTGACATAGCTAGTTGTGGGACAAATTCATCATCAAGATAAGTATCTATGTTATCCTTAATTATGCAATGTGTTTGCTTATGAATGAATGATTGAATATGATGAATGCTTGTAATGTTTCAGTAGAGTTTACTGTTAATGAATGTTCCTACATTTCCATCTATATTCGCCATGTATGTTTCAATGCATTTCTGCTTTTGGTCATGGAGGCTAGAAGCTTGGTTGCAAAGTAAAAAATGCAGCTAAGGTAAGAAATGTTGGGTTTCTGCACCCCGAAATCCGCCCACGGAAGGCGGAAGAGAGTAGTTGAAACAAGACAGAATGTGGGTTTTCCGCACCTCGGGACCCGCCTGCGGAAGGCAAAGGGCAGAGGCATAAAAGTGCAGAAAAGTTCTAAGGCAAAATTTAAATTTCCAATTTCCTAAGTCTGAGGTCAGAAAGTGGAAGTACATAAAAAGGATGAGGTCGAAAGTCGCGTTTCCGATTTCTAGGTTCTGGGTGGAAGGCGGAAAGGCATAAGAGGTTGTAAGGACTCCGTCATGTTTTAGGTTTTGATTTTTGAGTTCCGGGCGAAAGGAGGAAAGTTGGGAAGAGGATCGAAGGACTCCGTCGTGTTTGAGTTTCCGAGTTCCGAGTTCCGGGTGGAAGGTAGAAAGGTGGAAGGGAGGAAGGTTAATGTTCTATTGGGTTTTGAGTTCTGGGCGGAAGGTGGAAGGGTGAAAGGTTAATGTTTTTGTCGTGTTTTGTGTTTCGATTTGCAAGTTTCACAGGGCATAAGATGGAAGGCGGAAATGACAGGATCAACACGGAAGATGTTTTCTGGTCACATAATAGATCTGTCAAGGGTGGAATGACTATTACTGGGGTTTCTAAGCTCGAGATTGAAGTTGAAGAGTGTGGTAACGTCCATGCCCTAGTTGATGAAAGGAGAACAAGGGTTCTTGAAGTAAATTTTTTAATTTATCCGCATTATGGGGTATGGAGATGTTACAATATGAGGGAGATGTTGGAATGTTCCTACCTAACAAAATAGTAAAAAATAAAAAAATTGAATTATCCACAAAAAATGTTGGATTTTCACATGGTTTTAAAACCATGTGCAAGGCCTCCTATACAACCCATGGTTTTATTGTACATGGTTTAGGAGGGTCTTGTAAATGGTTTTAAAACCATGTGCAATGGCTCCTAAACAATCCATGGTTTTATTGTACATGGTTTAGGAGGGCATTACAAATGGTTTTAAGACCATGTGCAAGGCCTCCTAAACAACCCATGGTTTTAGGAGGGCCTTGCACATGGTTTTAAAACCATGTATGGGGGAGATGTTGTAATGTTCGTTCCTAATAAAATAAAAAATAATAAAAAAATATTATATGTCAGCCATAAATACTATTAAATATTATATGTCGACCTTAAATAAAAAGATGTGTCTTTTGGTTTGAATCAAATCAATGGCTATATATAGAACACACCAAAGCTGATAGCTCCTTGAGTGTAATACTTAAGAAGAGTTTTGCACCTCGAGAGATTTGATCCCTCTCGGTGCTTGATAGAGCCTAGGATTTGGATATATGATGGTAATAATAGGCCGACATATAACAAGTATGGAGGATATGTTGTCACAATTGTCACGTTACATGTAGCATAACAGAATAAATAATTAAAAAAAACAATTAATTTGACATATAACCAGTATGGAGGAGATGTTGTCACAATTGTCATATTATCTGTAGCATAACGAAATAAACAGTTAAAAATAATAATTAAGCCAACATATAATGAATATGGAGGCGCTGTTGTCACAATTGTCACGTTACATGTAGCATAACAAAATAAATTTAATAAAAAAAATAATTTAGCCGAGATGTAGTGAGAATGTGAAGATGTTGTCACGTTTGCCATGTTACATGTATCATAACGAAATAAATTAAAAAAAACTATTTAACTGACATGTAACCTGAATGTGAATATGTTGTCACATTTATCACGTTACATGTAGCATAAGGAAAAATAACCAGAATGTGAAGATGTTGTCACGGTTATCATGTTACATGTAGCATAATGAAATAAATAATTAAAAAAAACAATTAAGCCGACATATAACTAGTATGGAGGAGATGTTGTCACAATTGTCACGTTACATGTAGAATGACAAAAATAAAATAAAATTAAGCCGACATATAAAAAGAATGGAGGAGATGTCACAGTTATCATGTTAAATGAAGCATAACAAAATAAATATAAAAAAAAAAAACAATTAATCTGACATATAACCAGTATGGAGGAGATGTTGTCACAATTGTCACGTTACATGTAGCATAACGAAAAAAATAAATTAAACCGACATATAACCAATATGGAGGAGATGTTGTCACAATTGTGATGTTACATGTAGCATAACAAAATAAACAATTAAAAAACACAATTAATTTGACATATAACTAGTATGGAGGAGATGTTGTCACAATTGTCACGTTACATGTAGCATAATGAAATAAATAGTTAAAAAAACAATTAAGCCGACATATAACCGGTATGGAGGAGATGTTGTCACAATTGTAACGTTACATGTAGCATAACAAAATAAATTTAATAAAAAAAATTCAGCTGACATGTAACCAGAATGTGAAGATGTTGTCACGTTTGTCATGTTACATGTAGCATAATGAAAAAAAAACAATTCAACCGACATATAAAAAATGTGAAGATGTTGTCATGTTTATCATGTTAAATGTAGCATAAGGAAAAATAAATTTTAAAAATCAGCCATATATTCAGTCAATTACCACAAATTGATCTTCTCAACGATTTTAATTTGTTTACTGATGTGTTTCGGACCGGATTATGTGATCTCATCTTCCATGCGATTTTATCATTTAGCTACGCATGATAGAGCACTGATAAACATTTATTGCTTAAATGTGAATATGAGTACACCACAATTTATTGCAAAGGATAAATTAATAAACATCATCATGTTTTCTGCTTTAGATTGTTTCTAACATGACGCATAACTGGATTAACGATAATATTGCAGGAAGTTGTTGCTACCTTCTACAGGAATTTCTTGGACCGAGATGGTAAAGTCTTTGGCATGATGAACCTTGGGAAACTAAAAGCCTGCAAAGAACAACGGGTCAGATATGTTGTTGATATATGGAAGCAAATTGATAGATATATAATAAGTAATTCGGTAAGGATGACATACAAAATAACAACAATTCCAGTTATCACTACTCTAGAGCATTCCAAGGGTTAGTATTTTCTACACGGAGTGAGCTAGCTATGGAGCAATCCTCCCTCCATCGGACGGAGGAGGAGCAAAGTCAACGTTAACTTTGCTCCTCCTCCGTCCGATGAGGGAGGATTGCTCCATAGCTAGCTTACTCCTTTTCTACACACTTTTGGTTTTCCAGTACAATAAGGTGGTTTTCTATACACTTTTGGTTTACATGTAGCCTAACGATTTTTAAAATAAATAAATAAACAGAGATGTTATAGAGTTTAAATTTTAAAATTAAACATATATATATATTGATGCAATAAAGAATCATGTCACTTGAATCTTGAGGAGGCATATTTAATTTAATCCCTTCGGGTTTGAAGAACATATACAACAAATTCAACATCTTCTCCTTGCAATTTTACAGTTTGACTAACGGAGTATCGGATATGCGATCATTTTTTCGGGGCAGATTTCCATGTATGCCTTTGCATTGAATAAATTTGTTTGCACATAAATTTATGCTATTGAGTTTCTGTGCATAAATTTTTCCGCACTTACATTTTTATACGCATAATTTTTATTGCGTTAATGCGTATAAATTTTCCAACCCATAAACTTTTATGGCATTTCTTTTCTTTTTAGAAAATAGTTATAATATTGTGTTTTTGTTTTAGTTATTTTAAATTAAAGTGTTATTTTGTTTTAGTTATATATTGAATTGCTATATTGTCTGTTTTACTTATATTTAGTAATTAAAGTGTTGATATAATTTAAAATAAGTTGTGTGCATGTTTTTTAATAGTTACATATTTAGGTATAATTTAAAATAACTTAAATAAAATATAATGTTTAATATGAGATATTAAATAATTTAAATTTAAATAAAATTAATGTGATATGTTAATAATGATTTATGCAATTAAAATTATTATTTTTTCAATGTGGTTCACGCGCCCGCTTGACCGACGGGCTACATCCACGGAATAATTTCAAGAGGGCCCACCCGAAGGGGCCTCACTCTCGGCACACTTCATGCCTAACCCCAAGAGCGTTGAGGAGAATGGATCCCACGACCTCACTTGCCGAGAGGCCTAACTACGGTTGCTCAACCGATTGAGCTAACTCCTATGCAATTAACATTATTATTTTGTTATATGTATAGTTTTTTTTTGTTATATTGTAATGTTAAATATGTGAAGTTAAAAATATTAAAAGTTAATTAAAAATATAATGAAGAATAAAGATACATATTTAATATTAGCATATATATATATATATAAAGTTTTAATAGGTTTTAATAAGAGGTATAATGTTAAAATAATGTAATAATAATGTTAGTTAAAACAATGTAATAATAATGTTACATAGTCATGGTATATAGATCATCGCGGTTGCATAAAATTCAGTGACTTTTTTTTAGATAGATCGTGGTGGTTGCATTAATTTCAGCCAGGTTTCTTTAGACAATTCATGGTGGTTGCATTAATTTTAATCACATTTTTGTTAGATAGATCATGGTAGTTGCATTAATTTCAATGTCAATTCTTCAAATAGGTCATGGTGGTGGTGGTGGTTGCAATAATTTCAGTGACATTTCTTCAAATAGATCATGGTGATTGCATTAAATTCAGTGACATTTGTTCAAATAGATAATGATGGTTGCATTTTAGTCAAGTTTCTTCAAACGAGTCATGGTGGTTGCATTAATTTTAGTCACATTTCTTCAAACAGAACATGGTGGTTGTAATAATTTTAGTCACATTACTTCAAATAGATCATGGTAATTTTATTAATTTTAGTGACATTTGTTCAAATAGATCCATCTAAATGAGTTGCATTAATTTGAGTGACATTTCTTTACATAGAACATGGTAGTTACAATCATTTCAGTGACATTTCTTCAAATAAATCATGGTAGATGCATTAATTTCAGTGACATTTCTCCAAAGTAGGGTTTTAACTACAATGCATACAACATTTGTTGCATTGATTTATGTGTTTCTTTTTTTGATAATAGTGATTTCACTCGATGATATTAGGTTTAAGTTAAAGTGAATTTTGTTTTCTTCTATTAATACCATTGATTCAACTGTTTGTTTTGGGGATAAATTTTTAATGTCATCATGATAATGAATCAATGGAAGGTGTACAAGTTGAGGAGACATACATACTTCATATAGATAATGATCATAATCATCTACAAATTCAATGTGACCGCCCCAAACTGCAACCAGCCTAGATCCATATAAATTTCGGATCTACCATGCGCTGAGAGGGATCAAATCCCTCAAGGTGCAAGCCTATTGAACACAAGAGATTGACAATAAAAAAGGCTTTCACCATAAGGGATTTGATCCCTCTCGACGCATGGTAGATCTGGAATTTATATGGATTTAGGTTGGTTTAGAAGTGAGACAACCAATTCAGAAGTGATGTTTGAGCAACACCACAATCCTAAGAATTAGTTATGGGTATTTTACAACAAGCATGACACCATGCACACTGTTTTAACAAAAAACTACAACAATTCTTTTAATTGTATTTGCAAATTAACCAAAACTATAGCATGAACATAGCCCAAAGGGGTTGGATCCATTGGTGAAGAGCGAGGATTTTTTCTCTAGTGGGCAAGGTTCAATTCCAGTGAGGGCCTTACTTGGAGCCATGGGGGCACCTCAAGGTAGTGGTCGAACATGTTGTTTCACCTAGAGAGATTGTATTAAATGATCTCGTGAACCGTGGACACATAAGTGGATCAAATCCCACCCCAATGTCCTCCTAACATTTATCCTCTACAGGTGTGGCTCATTGGCGATTCGCTTGATATGAAGTCACATGTTGTAAAGGAGGTTATGAGTTCAAATCACACCCAGGATTACCCGTGTCCCATGCTCGCGGGCTGCTGTGGGACACCTAGGGGTATAGTGGTAGTGGGAATGGATCCCTAAACCTCGTGTCACGTGAGTACCAACCCCGTCCCCAGTTGCCGATTCCCCTAGTTAAAAAAAAACTATAGCATGAACAGGCATATTACTAATCTTTTGAGTGTTCATGCACCAAAATGAAACTACTACTACTTCTATCAATGTAACTAAACCAACAAACCAAGACCAACAAATATAAAGAGCCAAAATCAATGAAAATGAGGGGGAACTTGCAATCCCAAGACAAGATTGCACTAGCAAAATTTGAGCAATAAAGGAAGTTGTCTATAATAAACTAATGTCGTACATTGTTCATCTTCACATGGAATAAATTTATAAAGTAAAAACAGAAGAACTTGTATTCATTTCATAATCTGCTTGATGTTTCTAACCAAAATGTTGGATCATCATCAAGAGGCAATCCTAAAGATGTGCTCATCATTATATAAGTCATTGATATGTTATTTATATGGACATGTTTGAGAGGAAATCAAAATGTTAGTGAGTTAGCTTGAACCTAGCAATGATAATCTTCAACAAAATAATACTACTAACTTCAAAAAATCTATGGATGTTTATTGATATTATTGATGAGATTTCAAATTATAAGTTTCCAAGAATAGTTTAGCGTTATACCATCATCACGATTTAAGTTGTGAGTGTGTTTCTCAATCTCTGTCACTCTCTTATTCTTCTATTGTAATAACGTGTCATTGATATGTTTTTTTTTTTAGACAATAACATTGGGAAGATTTGGTATTAAAAACAGTGGAAAGCCACTGGGTTCATTACATCAAAAGAGAGAGCTTCTGTCCCTCAATAATTCAATAACCGTGCAAACATGCAACAACTTAAATGCTACTTGAAGGTAGCTATTTCAGCGAGCCTGTTCTGCTTCGTGTCATTACATCTGTCCGATGTTGGATAGGTTTTTTTTTTTTTGATACGGTCTGCCATTCGCTGCTTTGGCCTTGATCATGGTTTTCCGTTTGACCTTGTGTTTCTTCGTTATCGACAATATCTGCCCAGCTTGAGACTCGCTGGGATGGCTTTGGCGACTTGGGCGGAGGTATTTCTATTGGATCTGTCCCCTGAGCAAGTTCTTTGGGGGCGGATTCGGCTTCCTTTTCTGGGACTGATGCCGGGATCTTCCCTTCAGCTTGCTTCTCCGGAGGAGCTTCTTTCCACCAAGTGGGCCTTTGGCTTCGGGGCAATCTTCTTTTTCCGGATGATTTCTCGCAGTTACGGGCTATATGCCCTATTTCATAGCAGACCCTGCATCTGAAGCAGAGATTCTCGTAGTCGATCTTCTGGGTCCAAGAGTAGCCCTTGCCGAGGAGATTGATTTCTGCTGGGAATCCATTGTGGAAGTCCATTTCTACACAGATCCTTGCAAACGTGGTTCGGTCTATACTCTCATCTGGACTATTGCAGAGAAATTTCCCGAGACCGTTTCCAATAGACTGAAGAGATTTATCCTCCCAAAAATGCAGGGGGAGAGAAGGGAGTCTCACCCAGACCGGAGCGGAGGAGATGGAGGCCGTGGTTGGGTCAAAGTCAGGGGTCCATGGCTTCATGGACAACCCTGCTCTGCCCCAGAACCACGGCCCGGAGCAAGAAACCTTGAATCTATCTTCATCGGATTCAAAAATAGCCACGAAGAAACCCTTGGCACAAGGGCAAGCAACAACCTCACCATCAATCAGAGGAGACTAAGCAGAAGAGATCCAGGATCGGAGGTCTGCCAGGCTAGGCCAGAAGCCATTGAATCTGCAAACCAAGGAAGTCTTGCTTAACTCAGAAGCAAACTCCAGGGCTTCTTCTGGCATCTGGATGGAGATCGCTGGGGCTTCCGGAATAGCAGCAGGCTGAACAGAGGACTCCCCCCGACGAGAGGCCACTCCTTTGAATGAAGAACAGTCCCTCCGTTGAGAGGCCACGTCCTTGAGAAGGTTGCCAAGGGAGGAAATCTGAGCAGGAGGAGGAGGGTCGGCGCTGATCGGGGTAGCCACGGAGCTCAAGGCGGCAGCAACTACAGGCGGAGGGCGAACTGGAGAAGTCGGCGCAGGAGAGGCGCCAGACTCGCAGGCAAACGTGGCCGCCATTGCAGACACAGCGCTGGGAAGGGCTCGAACAGGTGGAGCTTCGAACTGGAGGCTGCGAGAGAAGCTGGAGGGATGGCAGGCAGCCGAAGCCCTCAGTGAAGACGAACCCTAGCTCTGCAGAGGCGCCGGTTCGATCGATTGGTTCGCATCTACCAATTCTTTTTTCCATGAAATAATGAAAGAAAAACGTGTCATTGATATGTTATTTATATGGACCTAATGCGTTTTCTCACCCTGAATGTTCGAGGCTTGGGGGGCTTAGACAAGCAAAAAAGTCTCCGTCACCTGATTGTCTCGCTCTCACCTGATGTTGTTCTCCTGCAAGAGACTATGACCAGTTCTTACCCTGCCTTATTTGCCTTTTCCAAGCTCTGTCCGGGATGGGAGTTTTGCGCTCTTAGTTCTAAAGGACTCTCTGGGGGGATTCTTTCTGGATGGAACCCTAAACTCCTCAAATGTAAATCTTTCCATACAGCCGTCGGCATCTTGCTCAAACCTTCGATTCGTGGCTCTTCACTTGAGCTTTCTATTCTAAACTACTATGGCCCTTACCTTAATCGTGATTCTTTCTGGAGTGCTGTGGCTTCTGGTGGTCTCCTCTCGCTACCAAATCTCATCCTAGATGGTGACCTGAATTTCACTCTGAATGCCTCAGAGATTTGGGGCCCTAGAGTGCAATTTGATCCCTTGGGACCTTTTTTCTCCAAGCTTTTCTTTTATCATCATTTAGTGGATGTGGCCCCCTCCTGTGCAGGCCCTACTTGGAGGAATGGTAGGATGGGGGAAGATGGTATCTCGAAAAGGCTTGATCGTTTTTTGTTATTGGACCAACTTGTTAGCTCTCTCCCCAGGTATCGGGTTTGGGCTCATAGATGTGGGATTTATGATAATTTCCCTGTCTTATTTGACTGGCTGGATCTTCAGAGCCCTTGTGCTTATCCTTTTAAGTTTAACCAATCATGGTTTGTCAATGAGGATTTTGTCAAGATGATTCGAGCTGAATGGCCACTTATTCATTTGGATAACTCGATGGATGCTATGTTTGAACTCTCTTATAAACTTCGCGTCCTTAAAGATAAAGTCAAATCATGGACTAAAGTCGAAACTCGAAAGATGAAGGATAAGTGAGTCTTCTTGGAAGAGGAAATTAATTCTCTTCTTTCTTCCTCTCAATCTATTATTCTAAATGAAGAACAACAGCTGAGATTGAACTCCCTCAAGGATGATCTTCAAAAAGTGTTAGATCATGAACTATACTCAGCAAGACTTCAAAGTAGGGTTACTTGGGCATTGAATGGGGATGCTAATACTAAGTATTTTCATGCGGTGGCTTCGGCTCAGAAAAATCATAATGCTATCTGGAGTTTGCAGGATGAAAGAGGTAATCGGGTTTCAGATGATCATAGTATCATATCCCTAGGGATTCGTTACTTCAAGAAGATCTTTGATGATGATCACTTGACTGACCTTGCTGCCCAGCTTAAAGTTATTCGCCTCTTCCCCTCCTATATCAGTGCTAAGGAGAATGTGGCTTTCACTAGATCTGTCACTATTACGGAAGTTGAGAGGGCCCTCAAAATTTTTAAAAGAGATAAGGCTCCAGGCCCTGATGGCTGGCCTGTTGAATTCTACTTGACCTTTTTTGACCTCCTGGGACCTCTCCTCGTCAATATGGTGGAAACTTCTAGAATCTTGGGCAGAGTGGCTCCCGCCCTTAACTCCACTTTTATAGCTCTCATTCCTAAAGTTGATCTGCTTGTATCCTTTGCTGATTTTTGCCCAATTTCACTCTGTAATCTTTGCTATAAGCTGATCTCTAAAATTGCGGCCCTGAGACTTAAACCCTTCTTAGATGCTTCCATTTCTCCTTAGCAATTTGGCTTTCTAAAGAACCGTCAGATCCTTGAGCCCATAGCCATAACTCAGGAAGTTTTACATACTATCAAAGTTAACAAGAGATGTGCTCTCATCCTTAAGTTGGATTTGTCAAAATCTTTTGACCGGGTTAATTGGACCTTTGTCCATCTTCTCCTTATTCAAATCGGGGTCCCTCTTGTTGGGGTGAATTGGATTTTGGGCTGTATCTCTTCAGCTAACTTTGCTGTCCTCGTCAATGGTTCTCCTTCTACCTTTTTTCCGGCCTCTCGTGGAATCAGGCAGGGCTATCCATTGTCTCCCCTATTGTTCATCCTGGTTATAGAAGGTCTTAGTCTCTTGATCGAAGATGCCAAAAGGAATGGTAAGATTAAAGGAATCAAGATTCATCTCATCTCTTCCTCACCCATTTACTATTTGTAGATGATGTGATCTTATTTGGCTTGGGTTCTTTTGAGGAATGGATGGCTTTCAAAGTCATCCTTGATACATTTTGTGAGGCCTCCAGTGTGTGCATAAATATAAACAAATCCTGCTTTCTTCATAATGATCTAGATGAGGCCCTTCTCCGAAGAATTACTAGTCTCCTTCCTTACAGATTTGATTATCTAAATAAGGGTTTCGATTATCTTGGTTACTTCCTCAAGCCTTCGGGTTATCTGATAAAGGATTGGCACTGGATTGTTTCCAAATTTGAAAAGAGAATCTCCCATTGGACTGATCAGTTCCTGTCTATTTGAGGATGCCTAGTCCTTATTCGATCTGTTTTGTTAAGCATTCCAGTTTTCTAGTTGTCTCTTGTTCCGACACCCTCCTCTATCTTAGACAAGCTCAGAAAACTGATATTTTCGTTTCTTTGGGGCTCTTCATCAAAGATTAAAAAATTCCATCTTGCAGACTGGCATTTGCTGGCTCGTCCTACATCTCTTGGTGGCTGGGGAATAAAGCACTTGCCCAGCTTCAGTCTTTCTCTGAGAATGAAAAGTTTTTGGCTTGCTCTTAACAACAATGGCATCTGGCATCATCTCATCTCCATTAAATATATGAAAAACAGGCCTTTACATTCTTGGTTTAGGGAAAAAAGCTTCAAAAGTTGGAATGCCTCGATAATTTGGCAAGGTTTCATAGCTACCTTACCGTGGATTGGTAAAGGCCTTATTTGGCATGTTGGCAATGGTTTTGCAATCCGTCTATGTGCGGATCTTGTTGTGGGTATGGGCTCCTCTTTTATTTTGCCGAGAGAATTGAGAGAGTATTTGGAAGACTATGGGATATGCTCCCTAGCCCAAGATAGGAATCTTACTTCCTCTGCTTCGGGATACTGGTTCATGGCTGAGGAGCTTGATCTGTGTGGTGAATGGAAATCTCTTTGGGATAATTTTATCAGGGGGTTGGAGTTTGGCAGAATTCGTCTTTCTGATCAGCGCGATACCCTTCTCTGGTCACATAATAATTATGTTGGTTCTTTATGTGCTGCAAAAGGCTATGATTGCATTCTCTCTGTCAGTTGTTTTGAGTTTCAAGAACCTGCTCTGGATTTGCTATGGACTCAACATATACCACTGAAAATAGCATGCTTTACTTGGCTTTTGGCTAGAGGTCGGATTTTAACTTGGGATCAGATTCAGAATAGAGGGTTCCAGGGCCCGAGTCGCTACGTTCTGTGTGAAAGGAATATAGAGAATGTATTTCATCTCTTTTTGGCTTGCCCCTTTTCTGTGTGTATTCTTGCACATTTCGCAGCAAAGTATGGGATCTCCCTTCCTTTCTACAATTCTGTCTCATCCTTTCTGGTTCATTGGTTTAGCTCCTCTGCACGCTATACTCCTTTTAGATATCTGCCACTATTTATTTTCTGGGGTATCTGGCTACTTCGAAATAACTGTCTATTTGAAAATAGGAAACCTGCCTTCTCTGCTCTTATTTCCAGGATCGAAGGTTTTTTAAATTCTTACCCAGCTCCAATAAAAATTCATAAAATTCGGGATATTGGTCCAAACCCCCGGATGACCTTTCCTTGTGGATTTTTCGATGGGGCTGCTGCAGAGAAAATTGGTGGTTCAGGTTTTGAGATCTATCTAAATGATGCTCATTTCTACAGTTTCTCTATGGATGTAGCTGCAGCATGAACACTAGAGCGGAATTATTGGCTCTTTGGGCAGTTCTTAGAGTGAGTTTAATGATGGGTCTTCCCATACATATGATTTTTGGTGACTCTATGGTTATTATATCTTGGCTCAACAGACTTTCCGCGCTTGATGTTCCTTCTCTGATGCATTGGTGTGATGAAATAAGAAATATGCTTCAATTGGCCCCTCCGGTGATTTTCAAGCACATATTCTGTGAGCATAACTCGCTGGCAGATGGTCTCTCTAAACAGGCCTTGAAATTGGATATGGGTTATGGAACTTTCTCTAAAAATTTGGATGGTATGGTCATTAATCATGGCCAATTTGTTCTTTTTTAGTATTGCCGAGTCTCATGTTTTTCAGCTTTTGACTTTCAGCATTTGATTGATCATCTTTATCTGTTGTGTTTGAGACCTTTTAGCCAGCAAGTCTTGCTCAGGAATGTCTGTTTGACGATCATCTTCGATCTTACTCAGCATATTCTGACCTGATATTTCAGGGATGATGAGAAAAGTCTGCTATGATCAGACTTTATCTTTGTTCTGGATAGCGGTAGACAGACTTGTTATACTTTATGTCTATGTGATGTTCTGGTTGCTATAGTGTTCTCAGTCACAAAAATGATATATGTAAATGATGTCTTTTGATTCTTATGAATAACAAAGACTGGTATTTTTTCCTCTGGAAAAAAATTTGATAGGAAATCAAAATGGTAGTGAGTTAGCTTGAATCTAGCAATGACAATCTTCAACAAAATAATACCAATGTGAAAATGCTAACTTCGAAAAAATTATGGACGTTTATTAATATTATTGATGAGATGTCAAATTATAAGTTTCCAAGAATATTTGAGCATTAGACGATTTAAGTTGTGAGTGTGTTTCTCAATGTCTCTGTCACTCTCTTATTAGTCCCTGCCCTTTGGCCAGCAGGGACTATATGAATCGCTTTGCCGTTTTTTCTATTAAACTGCACACAAATCAAAATAATTTAGCCAAAGTTTGCATTCGAACATTTTTAGTCTACGAATCATTTGAATACAACCGCTTTATCCACCTATCAATGGATTCGACCTCTTATTTGGCCTCATCTCGAGGCTATAAAAAAAATTATCAATGGTTTCCCTATGCTTTTTTGTATTTCCATCGAAGGTATGAGCAATTGCAAAGCAATTTTGAAATAATGCTAACAAAATTGTTAGCATTACTTTCAAACATTAGTTGCCATATTGTATTAATGATGGGCAATTCATGTTAGCACATTAGCTGCCATCAAGCTCCTTCGCCACCAGCTCCTCCTTTGCCAGATGCCAAGAAGAAGCTCCTTCGCCACCAGCTCCTCCTTTGCCAGATGCCAAGAAGGAGCTCCTTTGCCTGATGCCAAGTGGCATGGTTCACCATGCTAGCTCCTTTGCATGCAGTGCAAGTGTCTTTTCCATTGAGAGATGGGGAAGGGAAAAGTTGTTATACGCAGGCTTAAGCTCAACAGGCTCAAACTTTGGAAAGTCCATACTTTGGAAAGTCCATATACTTCTTCATGCTGCCTGGTCCAAGTCCATCTTCATGCTGCCAATGCGAGGAAGCTGCTGTTGATGCGAGGAAAGTCCATATACTTCTTCATGCTGCCTGGTCCAAGTCCATCTTCATGCTGCCAATGCGAGAAAGCTGGTCCAAGTCCATCTTCATGCTGCCAATGCAAGGACGCTGCTGTTGATGCGAGGAAGCTGCTCGATCCACAATCAAGCAACCCAGTAACAAAGAAACCCACTAACAAAGGTAACAACAACTCTATGACAAATTGCAGTCAAAATTATCGTAGAAAACTGGTTACAATATCGAAATTTTTCTTTGTACAGAACATAAACTAATCTACTTCAAAAGTTTTAGCCTCAGATTAAAAGCGGGCATTGATGTTTAGGGATCGACACTCGATTACAGCCTGCTCATGTCTACCCTTTTTTTAAATAGGTATTATATTCTCATACTATCTGTTTAACCACATCATTATTTCAATAACCCATTTTTCTGTCTCATAATATGGCATTGACTAGGAAGCTACTTAGCATGTGCATAAAGGTTCATCACGCTGTCTCAAATCGTCTTTATCAATTGACTGTGATATGTCCTGTAGGTTCTACACAGAGAAGGCTGCTTTAAAATGTTCAACAATATTTATCCTTCGAGATTGCTTGCCAACAAACATGAATGATTTTGACTAAGCCCTACCGCTTACCTATTTGTTAGGGCGCTGAAGAAAGGACCGCACCCGAAAGAAAATGCGCCGCAGAGCCCTGACACTGGATACATGGTGAGCTGCTGCTAGCCTATATCGGGGGATAAAGCATGTTGTTCTTGCTGTTCATCCCTACATATTCCGTTCAATATGCATCTCCCAACATCACATCCGGACTCATCATTCAACGATTTTCGTCCATCTGATTTGCCTGATCTTAAGTATATTTATATTGTTACATTCGGGTTTGACTAGGGCAAAAAGCCTTTCCCTTTAGTCGAGTGCGCTTCGCGCTTCTAAATTAGATGGTTTGGATCTCCAACTCCACTCCAGCAGCTGAAAACAGCTCCAGCGAACTCCGGAACCCACGGGAAGAAACGAACGGTAGAGCACACAGGAATGAACGCCATAAAAAAAAGGTCCTACGGTGCTTGCACTTCTGAGGGCAAGGAGCGGGGAAACACACTGCCGCAGCTGCAAGAAGGGGAAACCCAATGCACAAAGAAGAATAGATGATAAGAGGAACGTAGTCGCTCGACCAAAGGGAGAGGAGATACCCCTCACTGAACAAGGAACGTAGGAAAGCTATTGGAAGAGCTTCAGTGAGGGGAGCTATTGTTCGAAGGAAAGCTATTGACTGAGGACGGTGAATTACCAAGGACGGAGGGGAGGGAGGGTGAGCCGTGGAACCAGGACGAAGGGCGTACCTCTTCATGCTGCGAGTTCAAGTCCGAATTGCTGCAGGAGATGACGAAAAGACGGCCTGTGCTACCAGATATGAAGTTCACGGGAAATCTCCATACTTTTCTGTACGTTAGTTCCACCAGAATGTTTCATGTTCTTGAATCGTTGTCGCCCAGACGTCACTATCATTTTTACACGCCTCAAAGTCATGCTCTACCGCTAGCAACTACTTCTGCATTGATAGCTGAGGCTGAGAAATGAAGGATGCAGAGCTGAGGCTGAGAAATGAAGGATAGAGCATCCTGACGTTGGCTCTGCGCATCAAATACCCAGAGATTCTGCGCCTACAAAACCTCACAATCTTTAGGATCAGCGATAATTTCATTTTCTTTAAGGGCGGTGAAGATTTGACAAACATATCGTTGCCAACAGGAGGCTGTTGTTGGCAGATGTGATGCATCTTCCAGCCGTTACAAGACTCCCCACTTTCCTCCACCGTCAATCGCTGGTGGTGACAGATAACTGGTTACATATGTAGAAACGCCTACGTGTCTCCCATGCTATCACATTTAGTTGACAATTGTTGAACAACATGTTAATAAACAATAGTACATTGAACAAGCATCCGTGTTACACGTCGTTTATTTCATTCAAAAATATGCTAAAATATGCTAGTTATTAGCAAATGCCTTACTTTGTTGTGGGAAAATATAAAATAGTTGTATGGTATAGATTTGGTGCTTTTACCAAAGCGCCATAAACACTGAATTACTCGTAGCAGTGCCGCCCTTCTGCAAGAGCAGAACCCCCACCCATAGGCTTAAGTGCAAATATTGCTCCAAGTAGCCGCCATGCTCCTCGCTCACTGCTGTGGTGACAGTACGCATGACCGAGGTAGCGGCACGCAGGTACTTTATTCACAGTCTCGTCGTAATGTATTTAAGGGTTCGGGCGGGTGTAAGGATAGTCGAGCCACTTATTAGCGCCAGCAGCTGTATAAATTGAGTCAACCTCGAGTTGTAGCGCTTTCTTTCTATTTAGAGTGTCATTATTTATTTGCTGTTAATAATTAGGGTTATTTGGGTTCCGTGCCTTGCCTTTGATTGGCACTACGATAAGAGCCCGCTCAGGATACATTGTATGGGTAGAGGGTTCAGAGCCTTTGATAAACTGTTGGAGCCTTATGCGTAGAAAGAGCTTTGGAAATGAAACAAACAATTCTCTGAGGGAGGGCTCTTAAAACTAAAGCTTTAAAAATTTATAGAACAATGAGTCAAGTCTTAGCTTTCAGAAACGTTGAAACTACATCCACATCTTTTATGTACTAAACTTTATAGAACAATGAAGTCAAATACGAATCCCTAGTCCTCAGACTTACTCTCCAGTGCTTTAGCAATCCCTAGGCAGGGACTTAGTTGCTTTGCAACTTTTCCTTGTTCTTTTATTGTAATAACGTGGAACTTTTACAATAACACTAGAGGAATCTATGCATATACAATGTTCATGGTAATGTTTTGATAAAACCAAGTTCTTTGACTATACTTAATTAAGAATGTGTTCTTTAAGCCTTGCTTTGACTAGTCTCACTTATGTATAATGGGTCCATATTATACCAATATTTGGCTAGACGCAACCACCATCAATTTGCTTTTCTTATTAATCACCTACATCTAAATACACCCCTGCATGCACTTATAAGCTACTTATGTTAAAGGTTGATAAGTAGTATTTGATTGAAAGTGGCACATTCAAGTTTTGGAATTTTTTTAACATAGGCGATTTATAAATTTAAGATTCATGCCACTAATGATGTGGCGAGGGAGTCGATGGAGTTTATAAACATGCTTTAACAAAATCCACAATCCCAGAATCTATAAACTTAATTGTTAAAAGGGTGAAATGAGCATGCTTGGTAAAACGATTAACTACCACAAAGATAACATTCTGGAAGTCTTACTTTTAGAGAGTGATAAACCTACAATGAATTCCAGAGATACCTCTTCCCACTTTTGTTTAGGGGTGTAATTAGGGCAGTTAAGGTTAGGATAAGAAACACTTTCTACTTATTGCATTGGAAAGTGCCGCATTATGCCACACGTACTCAACATCAAACTTTGTTTTTATCCAGTAAAAACTTGAAGGATACATTATTATAATTTTTATTGAAACTATTGAGATCACAAAGATCTCATGCACTCAAGAAGAGATAGTAAACACACACTCGTAACCATCACGACGAATAAGGGAAGGGACGTCCAATCTATTTGTATTCATTTTTGCATAGGTATTTATACAATGTTGGGATTGTTGGAGAGATTGTACCTGCTCTAACTTATCACTTATTTAGATATTTAATACATTATTACATTAATATGACATGATGACATGCATGGGTTTTAAGAAGCTCTTCAACATTTCCCTCATCCCAAAACTTTTTTTCGTCTCAAAGAGAACAAAAAAACATGCAACAACATCCTAGCTCTCTCCTCCTACCAAAGTAGTCTTTACTGTGCATCAACTTTGCATACCGGTATGCATAAGTAATTTAGCCCCAACAAACACCATATTGATAAAAAGGTGCATGTATACAAGGTTCTACCATGATCTATTGCTCAAAGTGCATGTATACAAGGTTCTACCATGATCTACGGCTCTTCAACTTTTGATATCTTTAATATGGTAATAGTCCATTGAAGCCTCATTTGTTCAACCCTTAAGTAAAGGCCTTTTGTCAAATCCTTCATCTAATTGACTTTGCCTCGACTTAGATACATGCCTTTTGGCTCTTCGACTTTCTTTACCATTTTTCTTCCTTCCAACTTTCAAGATCACAACCCAAGGATTTCTTTGGTTGCTTGCTTTGCATCATCAACTACTCTATACTTCAACTTTGACCTGCATGTCTTGCCTCGACTTGACAAATATAATGGTCAAGTAAACATCAAGAGAGTCGACTAAAAACCAACCTGTATTACAATAACATAAGGAATCCCCTAACTTAAAGATATACATTTCATCACCTCGGTTCTCTAATCAACTTGAAAAAAATTGTACTAAAAATTTATACTAAAGCCACTTGTCAGCCATAGTGATTAAGACGAATCGATTACATACCCATCAACATTTGTTTTTCTTCGACTCAACTTCGAATCGTCTATATTGACTCAACTCTGCTAAGATGACTCGCCCAAAATTGACTAGAGTGAGTCGATTGGATTCTTCTCGAGTTGACTACATCCTTAATATTTACGCCGTAAGGCGTTTTTCTCTGGGGTCTTGTTTTTGGTTGAGTGTTTTTAATTGGTTCAAAAATGGTCGTTCATTTGGCTAATCATATTTCGCCACGTGTACCTTAACTACTTTCACAACATGTATCTGGACTGCTTTCGCCGTTATTTCCCAGCAAATAAATATGAAACTTCACCATTATTTCCCCACAAATAAATCTGAAACTTGTATGGGAGAGTGACGTGGAAACCAAACCACTTCTTTCTATGTTGGACCAATCACAAATAACGTCACTGGTTCCAAGCAAATTGCTGGTTCCAAGCAAATTGCTGCATCTGAGCAAATGTAAACATATACCTAGTGTATTTACAGCCCTGTATGGAATGTATATATACAAAGTATAGTTGTACTTATAGAAGCAAAAAAACCAAGGTGCACTGAAAAACAAATTCCTATTACACCAACTGGGCAAATTTAAAAGATATAGATTTTTATTAACAAGGAACCCACTCTCGGGGCTTTGTCGTTGGCTCTCTCATTATTTCATTTGCTTGCATGAGAAAATCAATGTCAGAAACCAATGGTGAGATGACTAGCTCTCTCATTATTTCATTTGCTTGCATGAGAAAATCAATGTTAGAAACCAATGGTGAGATGATCAATCATAATTAAATGGCAGGGTAGATGGAACCTCACTGAATTAGTAACACCTCATTGTCATACTTTGTTTTTATGTCAAGAAACTTTATAAATTGATTTAATTTGTTTTTTATTTGATTTAATAAGTATTTTGCATAATAATAGGTTATAAATCTTTTAATTAAGGACACTTTTATAATAAATTTTTGTTATGAGTTTTTGATTCATTTGAAAATAATTTAAATGTGGAAAATTGATAAATTAAAATGAAATTTTAACTTAATATATTTATTGGATAAGCATTTTTCATAATGAAAGGGCTTGAGCGAACACAATCTAAAAGAGATTTATGATATTTATTTACTTAAAAAGAGATTTAGGATATTTATTTACTCAAGTAGGTGTTGAAAAATGGGTCAAAGTTTTTATTATTATTATTTTATGTGTAAAGTTATATAGATTAATATAAGTAGTTGGAGAGAAATGGGTCAAAGTCTTTATTTTCAAAATTTAATTTTGTTTTGTTTTTTCTTATGGTAATGTGTAAATACAGAAGTTAGGTTCAAGGTAAAATTAAGTTATGGATGTCACTATAATTTTAAGTAATGGCATATAAGTTTTTTTTTTAAGGAAGCACTTAGGTTTGATGGTTGTCTTAACTAAGTCTAAGTTCGAATCCCTGTGGAGGGTGGGGAAGTATTCAGGGTGGATGTACTGTCCAATATGAAGGTTTGCCCCTACTCGTGAGGTTTATCTCTAGTGAGAGAGACTCAATTTAAACTCCATAAGATGTACTAATCTTTTTTTACAAGAGATAATGACCCAATGTCTTATTAGAGATTTTAAAATTTTGCCCTACTCGTGAGGTTTATCTCTAGTGAGAGAGACTCAATTTAAACTCCATACGATGTACTAATCTTTTTTAACAAGAGATAATGACCCAATGTCTTATTAGAGATTTTAAAATTGGTATATATTGTCTAGTGTGTTTTTTTCAATCATGAGAATCAATAGACCCTAGTAGCTTTCACCAAGAAGACCAAGGTTCCACTCAGAAGAGACTACCACTATAATCTTGAGGACAATGCTACCGCCCAAAAGCATGTCAAGCAGGTTAATCAAGTTTTGAACTTGGGTAGGCCCCAATATTGGCCTTCCCAATATTTATCCCATGAGGTTTTCTTTATTTTCACCATTTTTTTCTTTTAGCTTCACATGCCTGAACCATAGTGCCTCAACTGGTTTTCTCCTTGACATCTTATCATTCCAGCCACCGACCTTGCCTCCACATCCTCTTATATTGTCTCCTTCCTTCATTGCCTATTGTCTCCTTCATCATAGTGCCTCAACTGGTTTTCTCCTTGACATCTTATCATTCCAGCCACCGACCTTGCCTCCACATCCTCTTATATTGTCTCCTTCCTTCATTGCCTATTGTCTCCTTCATTCAGTGCCCATTGTCATCTAACTTATGCACAACTAGGAAATAGTTTATGCACAACGAGGATATTCACGGATGGAAAGGGATTTCAGACAGACAGGGTTTTCAGGTAGGGCTTTATTTATCACGTGATTTTCAATCACGTTTTCTTGCAACAAAATTCTACTAAACCAGTTTATTTTCACCATTATTTTCCTGTACACCTTAGAACCTCAAAATTTGGTCTGTTTCAAATCTAACTTTGCAAATTTGTTAGACTCGATGTTGGAGGTTTTTCAGGGCAAACTATATCATTCGCTCAAATCCACCATGGAACCTCAACAAATTCTCTAAACATGCCATCGATTTGCAATCAACTTTCGCTCAAAATAGCTCACCGTTTGACACACTTAAATACATCAAAACACACCTGCAAATATGCAGAAGTGTTTCACCTCATGAAATTCACACAGAAAATGTCTAATTAAAAGTATATCGACTTCAATAAGCACTATCCGGCTCCAAATCTTTCAATTCCCAGCTTCAAATATTTCAATTTTCGACAAGAATCCATGCCAAATTTCAGTTATGAACCTCTTTGTCATGGTAAGTCCACCTAACAGAACTGCATTATTGTTCGAGCGCTCCTGATTTGAACCCAAAATGGCCTATGCGGACTATGAGCAACGAAGATTATCTTTTCAAAATTGTATTGATAGGCGACTCCGCAGTCGGAAAATCAAATTTTTTGTCTCGATACACAAGAAATGAGTTGTCTCCTAATTTGAAAGCAACAATAAGCGTGGAATTTCAGACAAAGACTTTGGAAATCGACAAGAAGGAGATTAAATCGCAGATTTGGGACACGGCTGGTCAGGAACGCTTCAGAGCTGTTACTTCTGCATATTACAGAGGCGTTGTAGGAGCTCTGTTTGTCTACGATATAAGCAGGCGCCATACTTTCCAAAACATCTATCGTTGGCTAGAAGAACTCCACAGTAAGTATCTAATCACTATCATCAAACAATTTCTCTCTTCCTTGACCAGAACAAAAAATACTAATGCCTGTCGTAACTACCGAATTTAGCGTTGCCGGGGTGAAATTTCGTAAGCAATACTAATAAATTCTTTTTCTTCTCGACTTCTAATATTTTGACGAAAATCCATGTAGTTTTCTAAATCTTAATTTCTCTGTTGTCCAGGGTAAAGGGCTACCGTTTTTCTCAGTACAAGTTGAAATGTTTTTCAGTTTTTAGTAGGATTTCATTGGCGAAATCTTTTCACTATGTGAAATATTTTATGTATTCTTGCTTCTATTTTGATCAATGTTTTCTTGTTCTGGTACTGAATTTTATGAAAATTTTCCTTTTTCTTCACTGTTTTGGTGCCCTGTAGCAAAATTTCTTCAGCGCCTTTAAATTTTTTCCCTTCAAATCAAGAACGAATCATATGAATTTTGATGAACTTAATTTCGAGTGATTTGAAGTGCATTCTGACGCGGGCATTGTGACAATGCTTGTTGGAAATAAGTGCGACCTAAAGGAGGCAAGAGAGGTTCTGGTAGATGAGGGAATGGCACTTGCCCAGTCTGAAAATATGTCCTTCATGGAAACATATGTGCTGGACTCTACAAATGTGTCGATTGCTTTCCAAACAATAGTCAAAGAGATCTACAACGTCACGAGCAGAAAAATACTGTCGTTTGACGAGCAAAATCCAGAGACGACGTTAACTAACAGAAAAACCTTAAAATTGTATGAGAGCGAAGACCAAAGTGTTTTATGGAATGGGTTCCGGTGCTGTCCTGGATGAGACAAAAATCCAAACAGCGATTTGGAGGTACGGATCCTTTTGTATTGCTTTCCATATACAGAGATATCTCCTTGGTTTTTCGGATCCAATCTTCTGATAGGATCCGGAGTGGGAAAATTCTTAGCTCCTTTGGAAAAGGGTTTATCCCACAAAGGAAATGTTGTTCAGAATTTAGGAAACCGAGTTTAACTTTGCTTAGTCTCAAACATAACATGGAGATTGGAGAAATAGTAACTCCAACGAGTGATCTTAAAATGCCATTTTTCTAGAGTTACTTTGGCCGGTTGAATGTTACCTCTTGGAATTATACTATTAAAAAAATTCTGCTTGTTTGAGGTTTAATAATCCCCATTTGTTTGAGAACTAGTCTCAGTTTAATTCGAGAAAAGAAGCTTAATGTTTTCAATCTGCGACGTCTTCATCCAGAACATGTGAGGAAAATACTTCATTGATATTTTTACCATTATAAATGTCATATGTATGTTCAGCAGAAAGTAAACATCTTTTCTCATGGAAAGTATGTTTCTTGCTTTTAAATCATATCTCCTTTCCTAATTACGTTGAAAAGCCTAAGAGCTTTAATTCCGCACAAGGATTTCTTAGTCTTGTATGGAAGCTGGTTATATGTGTTGATATGATATTTTAAAATAATAAATATATTTTCCTTTACTACTATATTAAATTAAATGAGTGGAAAATTATCATAATTAACATGCATTAATTTACTTTTTACTAAATTTTCATACAATTTTAATATTAACAACAATCATATTAATAAGATTAATATGTTTAGAATACGCCAACAGGTATATATTTTTGACAAATTGAATCATCAATGAAGAGAAAGTGAAATGCAAGGTTGAATGAAACTTCATAATAAAGGTTGAATAAAATTATATTTAAATTAATATTTATTCCATTGAAAGATACCATATTCTATTTTCCTTTCAAAAATACCTAATTAAAATCACTGTGAGTTTGGGCTCTACATGAGGGCGCTATCATGCATCATACTATGAACATTTTAATGGTGTTAACATGTAAATCTGGAAAATAAAAGGGAATTACCTATACATTTAATAGACATGTTCTTTTAGATAGCTCTCCTTCCCAAAAAAATCCCAAAAAAAATAGTGAGCTCTCCTTCCCCAAAAAATCCCAAAAAACACAATAAACTCTAAAGGCCTTCGTTTAGATAGAGACACTATTCCGTTTTCCCTCTAGATTTACTTCTCATATTTGAATACTGAGAAGGTTTTAATTTCAAAGAATATTGTTTTCCCTCTAGATTTACTTCTCATATTTGAATACTGAGAAGGTTTTAATTTCAAAGAATATTGTAAATTCAGTGAAATGGTTTTTGGGAATTCGAATTTATGGAATTCACGTGGCAAAAATCCTGGTTGTGAATTCATGCACTTAAACCAGAATCCAATATAATAACACGAAGCCTTTCTATGTAATGCATCGACAGAGAATATGGAAAGGATAGTCCACTGGTTTAAATGTAGAGTATTATAACGCAAGCTCAAACCCTATTGGTAAAAAAACCCTGAAAACCCGAGAATTGTAGGAAATTCATTTGTTTTGATATATGTTTTTAGTCCTGGAGAATATTTTTTTTCTACCTGAAGTGAGAAGATTGATGCCATGACATCATGCAGACATCAGATGAACAATAATCGAGTGAGGAAAGAACTTGGGTCGACAGATCGATCAGTGGGCCGCCACCACCATTCACAATTTCATCATTAGTCACCCTATCTTCCGGAAACTGTAATAATTATCTATGTTCTCGGCTAAAGCCTGAATTGTCCTTATTCATACATCTCAACACTTAGATGAAGAGAGATATGTCTGCTCGCATGAAAATTGACTATGCAACAAGACATAATGTCAATTTCTTGCAATATTCTTCTAGCGGCTATGGTTGTCCATTCGATGATTTGGTTTTCTTACCCAATTCACTCGTTCAACGTCCAGTAACTTGGGTCGACTCAAATTTCATGAATCCATATCTATGAAGTACAACAAATTGCTCAAGTTTTCCACGGATTAATAGAGGCATTAATGGATTAAGCAGCTCAAAACCTCATTCACCTCCAACACCCTCTCATAGTTTAACAGGGTTTATCCAAACACAGTCACATACACATGATCAAGCGAAGAATGAACATGTGAATAGTATGAAGAAGAGAGAGTGACAATAGCCAATTCAATATAGCGTCAATTGTAAACTGAAGAAGAGAGAGTGGCTTTGCGACTACCCAACTCACTCAATAAAAATATGAACCCAACGATTTGCTAGAAGAACGCTACCTTTGAACTACTTATTATGTGGGAGAATACTATATTAAATTTCCCATTTGATAAATAAGTGTTCAAACATCAACTATGAGTGGCTCATCCCCTAGAATACTATCATCATTAAATTGCTCATCTGCTGAAAAAACACTGCCACCAAATTGCTTGTATGCTGAAAGGACTATTGGAAGAAACTACCGAGCCTTACAAAAAGTCTTTTGGAAGAAAATTGACATTGATCTTCCCACTTGATGAATAGTTGTCAAAAGGAACATCTTGTAAAATAGAAGAGGTGGGAGTACCCAAATCTAATAAGATCAACTATAGCTAAAATGAGAGTATGCCGACCTAAATCCATACATCTGAGGGAGATCAAACACAAAAGGGAAAGCTCAAATACAACAAGAGTGTGAGTTTGTGAATATCCAACATAGATACACCTAATAGAGCACAATTGTGAAGAAAGCTTGAATACAATCTAAGAGCTTGACTACAACTAGGAGGGATCAAATAAAACAAGGGAGTGGGTGTGTGAATACCCAACATAGATGCACTTGAGAGGGCACAACTTAGAAGGAAACTTAAAAATAAGATGAGAGTGGGTTTGTGAATATCCAACCCAAGTATTTAACTAAGTGGGAAGGTGACCGAGATACAGGTGAGATTTGGTTTATGGATATACAATTCAAATAGATGATCGATTTTACCCAAAATAAACAGATGCACTATGTATTTTTCCCAAAATACATAGATGCACTTGAGAGGGCACAACTTAGAAGGAAGCTCAAATATAATATGAGAGTAGGTTTGTGAAGATCCAACCCAAGTATAACTAAGTGTGAAGGTGACTGAGATATAGGTGAGATTTGGTTTGTGGATATACAATTCAAATAGATGATCGATTTTACCCAAAATAAATAAGTGAGGCTCTATGCATATCCATCTCAAGAAAGAGTTGACCCTATGCATAACATCCCCCTTAAAAATAGTTAGGAGGCCAAGAAAATGCACTTCTTGGATTGTGTTTGGACAATTAAAGTATGTGTTTTGCACACATACGAGGGAGAAGAGTACCTATAAATAAAGGAAGTGAACCATCATGGGGAAAGTACATCAAAATATTCTTTCATTGATTGTAATTAGCTTGAGATATACAAAGAAGAGGAATGAAGTAGCTAGTAGCTAGGAAGGCAATTGAGAAAGATGACACTAATTTGCCGAAAGACAAAAGAGTTTCCAAACAAAAGAAATGATTTTAAAAAGAAAACTTACACTTCTAAATTTATTGCTTTAGGGGATGGAAGTTTTTGGGTAGTAGAAAGGATATTGAATATCAATTTATAAAGGCATGGGATTCTGTCAAGGAAGTTTAAGTGCACTATTATTCAAGCTTTGTTGAGATAAAAAAGGTATGGTTTTTCACACTCTATTTCATGTTTTTTCTCTAAGATTTGATCTGAGTGTGTTTTCTCTCTCACACACACACAAATACGAATGAGTGCATAGTAATGTTTCGGTCTGTTACATATTTTCGATTAAGGTGTACAGGATTAACTGTAATGAATTGTAGATAATCATGTTTAAGGACTGTAGAGTTTTTTTGAGTTCCTTAAAAAAATTCCATGTTTATAGTTTAGCGTGAAGAGTATACCTCTTTCAACATGCCCACAAGCTCGGCTTTTTTTCATTTTAAGCTCTTGTCTTTCTACTGGTGATAGCTTGGAGGGACAGTCATTTGTTTCTTGTTTCTTGTGCTAAAGTTGAACGCCATGTAGGGGCAACAATTGCTCCATCCTTCCCACCACCTTCAGCTCCACTATTCTCTTTATTAGTTGTTGTCCCCATCCATGTTTGTGATTTATAATGTTTGGTTGAGTCACAGGCTTGATGCCCTTATCAACATTGACAACTTCATCTAGCAATTATTTTGGTGCTTTAAGGTTCCTGGATCCGATCAGAACATTATTGAATTATTGAGGTAACTTTAACTTAAATATAATTACTTTATTCTTGAGTCATTAACATTTGAAATCTAACACCTTGATAATTACTTGACAAAGAAATTAACTTAACTAATCGGCGTATTGTTGCACCTTCTTGGGGCAATTGCTAGTATATAAAAATTATCACTTTATGTCAAACGAAAACCCAAGTCGACTGGTCGTATCCACTGGTCGGTCGTTAAGTCGGCAGATTGCTTTAAGTGATGGCTCAACGGATTCTCTGGTCAACAAACAATGGTTGATAGGATGAATCTGGTCGATGGGCAGACTATATTGGTGGGCAAACAATGGTCGATGGACGAGTCTAGTCAATTGTCCTCAAAATTGATGCTGTATTTTGATAGACTTGTCTAGTCGACGATTCTTTATCTCGTCGATCCTCCACTTTGGTATTCTACAAACACAAATGATAATTGGCATCGACATGACAACGCTAGCAGTGTATTTTAGTGGCATGTCGATTAGCCGACCCTACCATAATTTCTCCTTGAATTTTTGGGTGATGGACTCAAATTGTTGCATCCAGAGAAGCGAAGTGTTTTTCAAGTAGTTGCATCTAGAGAAGTAAGGTGCTCTCTTTCAAGTCGTTACATCGAGAGAAGCCAAATGTTCTCCAACACAGTATTGGGGAGATACTGTAAGTTAGTAAAGTTAGTAACGTTATGCTAACTAACATAAATAAAATATAAAAAAATTTAAATTATAATAGATCTATTTTAAATCCAAATCTATCAAGCACAGAGACAGAGAAGGATTCAAATTGTAAAAAAATGTACACCTCAAAAAATTGTGATTGAAAAATCCAGATTTAAAATAGATCTATAATAATTAATAGAAAATCAGACGAACAATCTTTTGACTATTAACCATCTAGTAGGTTTTGTTGGTTGTAGAACTACAATCTTTCTACTGTTAATCGTCTGAGATCAATGGCGAATTACATAATCTGGTTTTAAGAATTGTTGCTTAGTAATCCATACACTTGCTCTCCTTACAATAAATTGACCCACTGCTCGTGTGTACGTTCCCAAAATTATTTTCGCAACGATTGATTTCAATATACACCAAGCGCCACTATAATATGTGCTGATGATAACTAAACAATGCAAATAAGAAGATACACCCCATAATCTATCGTCGGTTGTTATTCTTTATCGTCCATCGTGTTCTCCGTGCAGTTGAATTTCTTTTTATTTTCTCACAGCGAGGAGGATGCATGGCGCAGACGACAGGAGGCCATCAATATATGCCCATTAAATACCACCTGCAACAATTTTTTTCTTGAGCAGCGTGTTTTCTTTAATCCTTGGACTTTGCAGATTTTCTTCTCGATCTTCATATGTACAGGTTTTTTGTTTTTTTTTGTTGCTTCTCACTAGCATCTATAGCAACCAACAAACCTGACCTGAAGCATCTTTTCTCTAACAACATCCACCGATAACGAGCATTCTTCAATCTTTTAGGTAGGACCATAATTTTCAAGTGTTTCTTCCTTCTTGCTGAGATTCTTTGTTTCTTCCTTCAACAGATTTGAACCGCCCCCATCTGCTTCTGCTATCACTTAGACCGGATGGAGGAGGCAACAGCGCCACCATTCAGATCACCAAGATTTCATGTATTCAAGAAGAGGTAGGAAACACACACTCATAACCATCAAAACGGATATAGAAAGGGACATCCAATCCGTTTGTATTCGTTCTTGCATACTTATTTATAAAATGTTGAGAGTGCTGATCACTCATTTGGATATTTAGGAGGCTAGCACAATTACAAGTAGAGTGGCCACTCAAGTTTGGATATTTAGCACATTCGTAATTAAAGTGGTAAGGTGAATTTTTATAGACATAGTTAGCCACTTAGTTTTGTGGATACGATTGACTATTAAACGAAGGCTAAACATTAAACTAATTGCCATATAGTTATATTTATTCATTTATGATATAACATTAACATTAAACTAATTAATCTAAACCTAAAACAAATACTAGACAGTGAATGTGTTTACGGTTAAGGCACTCTTTGCATAAGGTCACCTGTTGGAATTTTTTTGGAAACAAAAACTATTTCTGCTTAAATGAATCTAGTACATAGTCCATGAGGAGCTTGTACCTAATCAAGTTGGTTTATTAATATGGAGTTGAAGGTAGGTAGATCATCCTTTTGAGCTAAAGTATATGTAACAATATATAATATAAAATTTATGGCTTTGTTAAAGGATTTCAATTCACTTATATTTCTCCTATATTAAAATATCTTGCACAAGCAACTTCTTTAGGATGAGGTGATCAATTTTAATAGACAACTTATTTACAAAGGACGATTTGTTGGCACTTGACCACTTCATGAAGTATGATCAATATTTATATGTTTTACATAAACATGTCTGATTCTCTATTATTCAACTTCTTGTTTTCAAAGATGATTGGTCTATGATCCTAGGAGAGTATTGTAGCAAGTCCAATCCCAAAAGAATCACACCAATGATCAACCAGTAAGTGAAATCAGGTATAGTGAGTATTACAGTTGAAGCAATGGATCCTTCATACTCTTGAAATAATTTTGTGCCCTAGTTGACTAGTGAAAGGCATCGTTTTTTATTTATTTGGTAAGAGGACAAGAAACACTAACACAATTTAATACAAAATGGCAGTAGAAGACTACTAAGCCCAAGAATACTTTAAGATTATTTAGCTATGTAGGCACTGGCCACTATTGTATGGTTTGCATATTTATCGGATCAATACAAACACCCTCTACAAAGAGAACATTGCCAAGATATTCCAAGGAAGTATTCAGAAATTCACACTTGGATTTTTTTGCATAGAGGTTTTTCTTTGCTTAAGTAGCTAATACAAGACCTAAATGATCTAGATTCTCTACAAAATTTCTTAAACATATGGTAATATTATCAAAGAATACTAGGATGATGTAATGTACTCAATCCAAAATTAGGAACATTAATTCCAATTATTTTAATGGAGGTTCAATTGAATCTCAAATTTATCCCACAATGGATTTTAACATGTTTACTAGAATATGGATAATATGGTGTAGCCCACGATGTGTACTATAAACCCACTATAATATGCTCAATCATGTCTAATATATCACCACTGTATTGTTCTTGATCCAAACTCAGATCTATAAACCCCAATACAACCCCATAGAACCACTTGATTCAAAACTAGGAGCACTAGTTCAAACTTGCCCACACATAACACTGGATTTCCAAATCTCCCCAAATAACTCCTAACTAACTCGAATTTACACCAAACAACTTTAGCTCAACCCATATACACTCTAACATAGCTAGATGACTCATAGACAAAATATTGGAACACTGAGAGTTAGATTACACATACTTTTTTAATTGAGGGCGTGCAAGCATAAAAGTATAATTTAACCGACGGATAAAATGATTATAACTTTGGCATACATAAACCTTTTTGGACAAAATAAAAAGTGTTTCCCACTGGAAATAACACTCCTGAATTAATGGAATAGGTTTTAAAACTCAGAAACACTCATAAATGGTTGAACTAGAAAGTGACTTTCGACCCCCTTAACACTGACACAAGATTAAGAACACCCACAACTGTAGAAATTCCAAACCAAACCCAAATGCTTCCACATACACTTAAATCAATCCAAATGTATTAATAACAGACATAAGGGACTCATATGAAGGTTTTAGGTCATAACATTAAGTTTACACAACCATACATTAAATGATTTGCTCATAGTCCACCATTCACTCATAGATTAAATTGTGCTTGAATATTGAACAACTTATTGGGAATGTCACTATGATTTTTATTATCAATGGAGAATTTACATAGAGAACACTGATGGCTGATACAAAGAGAGTAGAAATGGTTGCTACAAAAACATAGAGAAGAGAGGGAGAGTTACTACTCCAAATGAGTGATTTCCTTCCATTGTTGCACCCTCAAGAAGCAATATTTTGACCCCAAACTTCAGATCTACCACATACAGTGTTCCCTCCATAAAATATGAGTGATATACAACCATTATATCAGTTCTCATGAGATTTAGACAACCATAAGGGAGCCCTCCTCACGCAGAAATCACCACAAACAATGCCCTCTAGAAGCACCACAAATTCACACTTCTATTGACTAGAACTTGAAGACACCTTCAATATTTTGACCTCACCAGTATATATGAATGTAAAAACCTACAATATATATTTGTATAGAAATATTAAAGTTATTTCTCCTCTCAATTGATTTCCACGAAGCATAGTGAAGAGATCTAGGTGAGCTCCTCCTCTCTACTAGCTAGGGTGGAATATTTCACCACCAAGACCAGTTTACAATTGCAAGAGGCACATATCCCAAGATAGAAAGGGGTTCATCTCTCAAGATGTGAAAAGGCACAAGAACACTCCAATATCAAAAAATCAAAATGATCAAAATATCTTTCACTTGTGTCTTCACCCTTTTTATAAATCTTCATGGAGTATTCCCCCCATTCTAGAATTTTCTCACAATTATTTAATAAAATATTAATAAATTTTATTTTTATGAGATAATGACACCTTCGGACACATTTAATTCCTCTTTAATGTTATTTGGCCAATTTATACCTTCATATTCCTTGGAAAATCGAATTAGAGAAGCTTAGATTGATTTTGGGGAAGTTACACTAGAATGTGGGCCCACCCCTCTCCTCTAGCACCCCCCTTGGATAAATTTAGCAACTGCAACATGTAATAGGTTGTCATAAGTTCTCATAAGTTGTCATAGGACCTGATTCTTGTCATAAGTTGTCATATATGTCATAGGTTGTCATAGATTTGCTATTTTTAGTCCAGGGAGTTACAACCCTTGAAATGCCTTCATGACATGATTCCTTCCACCTTGGATGGGAGTTACAACACATATTTGGACTCATTCCACCACTAATGCACCCTCCTTGTCCAAATTCTCTCAAAATATTAATAATATTGATTTTTAGAGAATGATTCCTTGCTCCATAAATATTTCCTTGGACCTTGGTTTGACATAGTGCCTCTTGACCCCAATTCACCACTTTACTATTCTTCTTTATTTTTTCCAAGTGAATTTAGACCATCGCCTCCCTAGTCCAATGGAATGGTCCATATAAAAAAAATTGGGGACAATACAGATGAATCCTAGATACTTACTAAACATTTGATCATTAAGGCCTTGAATTCAGTGAGATTATTATAGAGGTCATATGTGATCACCCATAATCGGTAGTGGTTCTGATGGACCCTAAAAGCAATATTCTCTTGGTCCTAGAGCCATGTAGGTATCTACTAATATCTAGGGCATAGGTTAATCTTAGAAAAAATGGTATGATGTCACTCAACTATAAAATCATCATTGCAAGGCGCATATAACATATTTTTTTAATTGTGATTTGATTAAATGCTTTGTAGTCAATACAAAGTTGTTAAGAACCATAAACTTTACTTGAAAAAAACAATAAGATCAAAATAAGGGTCAAGCCTTTCAATCTCAAACTTATAAAAATTTCCACGTCAATGGGTGTGACAAGTTTGCAATCCTTAGTAAGGTCAAGCCCAATAACATGTTCCACACCCCTACTTTTGTGGAAGTTTTGTAGGCATCTCGTTGAATAACACCTTATATTTTTGTAGCAGGGTAGAGAACCCTAAAATATGGGTTTGTTGAGAAGGAATTGGTTCCATACAATAAAAATGAGCAATAAATCTATAGTGACCCTTCTTTAAAAGTTTGGATATGTGCGCGTTAATTCCATGGCTAATTTTAGGTGTATTAAGGCCTTTGATAGTATATTCATGATCATATTGATTAAACGAAAGGGAATTATGTTAATGGTTAGTGGAAAAGGTCCATGTACACATTATCCATATAATGCCTAAAAATAAAAACTCTGACAATGTTTGTGACATAAAATTTATCACAGAGGGTATAGTATCCCACTATAAGTTCCACCTTCTACAACACACCTTTATGCTTAATGTGTTTATGCTCTTGGTGGTTAACGTGGAAGTGTTGAAAGGTATTGAGATAAATATTGACTACTTCATTTGTTTTTTTGTTTTTATCAATAATTATCAATGGATTGCCAAGATTAACTAGAAAAAGAAACATTTATTCTTTAATGTAAGCATATAACTTGAAGGTACACATAATACCCAACTTAGTTATTGCAACAAGGAAAACTAAGGGTTCCCTTGTTCCTAATGAATCCGTAGGGGACTAATCTTATGGATGGGAATTATTAACTAGTTGTTCAAGAAGAGTAGCCTCTTAATGTTTTAGGTTCAAAGACAAATCAACATAGATCTTCAACCATGAAAAATGTTTGAGGGTCACATATATGACTCTTGAACCAGGGATGAGAGCATTTATGGTAGAGGTTGAAGGTTGAGGGATTAGGATTTTGGAAAGGCACACAGATAAGGGTTTTTATTTATAACATTTCAAAAGTCACTCTTATTTGATCCTCTTTTTTGTTTGTTTGTAAATTAGACGTTCCTTCTATTGCTAAAAACTGAAATTTATAGAAAAAAACAAAGCCCTCCCAAAACTAGGAAAATAGGCTTAAAAATCAAAATGACAGTCTCCCCGAAAGGAAACAAGACTATACCATAGCGATTGCAAGTTCTTAATCAGTATTAATATTGTGTCTTCCATGAAAACAAAAGGTATTGTCTTAAACATAAGCTTAAACAAAAATAAATTTCAAAAACTAAAGATGTCTTGGTTCTAAAAAACCAAAATAGAGACATTTGAAAATAACATCAATCCATAGAATACTCATGAGGCCCACTGGGAGAGTCGGGCTTGAGTTTTATTCCCAACCACTTAGCAATACCCACTTGATTATCCAGAAGACACTGCAGGAGCAACATGATTTTAGCCTACTGGAGCAAGATTTCTCCATGTTGTTCGTCCTTCTCCACCAATGTTCCGCGGAGAACCATCTTTTGAGACCAATGCAAGTCCAAGGACTTCTGATAAAGGGTGAGACGACTTTGTGAAGAACCTAGATCAGGGACTAGATCCTTGAATTCCTTTTTTATTTCCTCTAGCCCCGGGGAAATTTTGTCTATCTTGGCGTCCCTCTCAGCATGCTGAATGGTGCCTTGGACAGAGTTTGGGATTTTGCTTTTGAAGCGTTTAATTTTTTCAACCATGTGCTTTTGAAACTGGATGGGGGGGCCCATTGGTTCAAACTTATGAACCTATGGAAGGGTAGAGGCCCGATGGGCACTTTTGTAAGGAGGCATACGGGTAGGCAACCGACGAGATCAAGAGAATCCAATGGAGAGGGGTCAGGGAGAGATTAGGATCTCGAGAAATTGCGCTCGAGGGGGACTCCAGATAGTAGAGATTAAAAGCCCATAAATTAGAGGTTCGACAAGTACGTGGAGACCTTTAACAATAGAATTCGGGCCACAGGAAAACTTTGCAACCAAAAAAAGGTGGTGGAGTAGGCACATAGTTTTTGAGCTCCAGATAGGGTGGTGGATGAAATTCACCACCTTTAAACCCCAGACAGGGTGACGAAAAACACAACAAAAGGAGTAGGAGAAAATTCCAGGTCGAGGCTTACCCAGAATAACCTTAGCTTGGGTAATGTTGCAGTCATAATTCTCTGTGCACAAAAGGCCCCACAACTCGTCAGGACTTCCCAGATGCGTCCCCATGCCAACCATGCGCTCACTACTACTACTTAGAGGCTACGTAGGAAACTCCAATGAAGCAGGAGGAAAGAAAACAAGGCTCAGTTTTGTGCCCAAATGGAGGTGGTAACCCTCTTTAATTCCCAACTAAAGCAAATGATGATCATCCATGCTGGAGTGCTGCCAACACCTCCACCAATTCACCCCTGGAGAGAAAATGAATGCTCTGAACCACCTCATAATTAACCAGCCACTTTCTTCTATATGAATCCTCCTCCATAGATGAACCATCCACAGTTTGTTGATGAGAGCTTGTACTTGCAAGCATGTCAAAACAATTCACCTCAGGGGAGGTTTGCATGGATATAGGAGGTTTGACAGGGGGTGATGAGGGGGTAGCACGGGGAACTGGACATCCTGCCACGTGCCTCTCATCCTCCCTCCCAACCATCCACTTGTCCACCCACCTTGGGGATCATTTTATCCTATTTTCATATTCATAACCTTTTTTACTAAATCCAAGTACATTTGTTTGATAGCTTGAACCTGGATTTATACTCTTTTATTTACGGTAATGGATTTTTCTGAAGAATTGGGTTCAAATATTATTGCCACATTTTGGATTTTCCACCTCATATTTGAGATGTAGATATTTTGCACTAGATTTTTTTTTAAATTGAAATTTGACTTGAAGAATAAAAAACTCTCTTATTTTGCTTGCACTGTACAAGATTTCGAGATTTATTTCCAAGCAAAACCTCACAAGGAAACTCCTTTGAAATTCCCTACATTCATGGATGATACATAGCGCAAACCTATCAAAATTAATTATGGTTCCTCACCTAACATGGACACCAAGTGAGGTAGCTAGACATGGGAATTAACCCCAAGACATATTGCATAAAGCTCAAAGCACTCAATCCCCTGTAGCCTCTCAAATTATTCTTCCATTGTTTACGATTTCTATATTTTCTCTTTCGAATCATGAAAACCTCATGGGTAAAATCTCAAGCACTACCCCACATTCATGGATGGTACCTAGTGAAAACTCATTGATGTTGATAATGACGTTTAATTTGACAAGGAAATTGGGTGAGGCACATGATAGAGGTAGATATTCTAGAGAATCAACTTCGAGACCTTCTACATTAATCTCTTGAACACTTGCGGGGCTCTAGGATTTCTATAATATGTGCATGTGTTGAGCAACATAGGACTCATCCCAATATTGATACATCCTCTGATTTAATGCACCTGCAGACTTGACAAAGTCCTCTTTAGTATTTGTAGTAATACATCTCTCACCCCAAGTATGGGATACCCATCCAAACACTATATGTGACATTTAACTTATCCTCTTAATTGCAAAGGGAAAACAAAGGGTTACCTTGGTCCTAATTAATTGGAGGGGATTGATATTATGAATTGGATTTGCTACCTAGTTCTTCAAGAAGATCATCCTCTTGATGATTTAGGTTTAAAGTCAAATAAATATATATATTCAACCATAAAAATTGTTAGAGGGCCATGGATGTGCCTCTCAAATTAGGGATGAGAGCATTTATGGTAGAGGCTGAAGTTTCACTCAATATTTTCACTAAAGTTCCTCAATAAGCATTCATCTCATCATTGAGTACAATAGTTGCTTGAAATCTATCTTTAAAGAACCCAGTTACTCTAACTCTCATCACTTTCCTCCACAAAAGGTTGGAATAATTAATACCCTAATAACCAGAGATCTAAGTATCTCCAACAAAGAACACCTCGAGTAAGATATTAAACACCTATCACAAGTTTTTAAAGATAATGGTTATGACAATAGTCTATTCAACAAGGTCGTCGCACAGGTTAGACAACTTGGAAATAAAAGAAGAAGAGAGGTGAATGACAAAAATGTGTAGATGGTCTCTGTACCATACATAAAAGGAACCACAGACAAACTAACATGAATATCGAAGGAAACAGACATTAAGGTGACCTTTACACCTCCCAACACCATTAGGAATATGACAAACTCCACAATGGACCCATTCAAATCTGATGCATAAAAAAGGGTTTATTCCATACCTTGTTCTTGTGGAAAAATATATATCGAGGAAACGAGCATATCCATTAAGTAAGATTAAGTGAGAACAATGTATATTTAAGGAATAATAGATTTAAACAAGCCCATAAAACACGTGACTTGATCTGTTTAGAGAAATAAATGGTCATTGCTAAGGAGGAGCAACAATTCAAGAGAAAGGAGAGAGACAACATCAAAATTGAGATGAACCCAGGTTGCCTCAACAGGGACAAGGGCACAACTCTAAGTGAAACCTGGAAACCACTATTAAAACGTCTTCGAAAAGAACACCAAAAATTATTAACCTCTTGATCGATCATAGGAGGATTTGACAAGTCAGTGTGAAATTGTATTTATGGGTGAATTAATCATCAAATTCACTTGATAACATTGGTCTCTTGAGGATGTTCCCAGGGTAGAGATTGAAACATTGAGATATTTCCTAAAACCTGATGTAACTCCTTCTATTCAAAAACTGTTTTATATGTTTGTTTCAATAAGTCACAAATTCATGGATATGATATAAGGGTTCCATACCATGTTTTTGTAAAGCAAGTCACAAGTGCTTCCACAACGATGTGGCTTAGTTTTGACTAAGTGATGACACAAAGTAGATTTTAGTATAATATGAATCCATAAAGCTAACAAATCATCAAGGCCTAAGTACTCAAAGTTTGAGGAGTCATCATAAATATCCTCTATGTGTTTTTGTTGTCGCTTCTACCATTCTCTTTTAGAGTACATTTCCTTTACCATCACCAATCTCCTACAAGAAGCTGATGACATCAAATTTTCCATTAGGTCCTCCTACCATTTTATCCTCCTATGTAGGGCTTATACTTCCATATTTATGGATAAGAAACATAACCCATTCCATCCTCAAGATATTTATCCACACTTGTATTTATTTGATCAAAATTCTATGTGGTCCTTTCCTAACAAATCTAGTGTTGTGGTCAAAGATTGACAACATTCTACTATAAATTCCAATGAATAGCCTACTAGGGCACCTTCATACTCGAAGTCAATTGGTTGGGTTAATTTATGGTTCTATAAGATTCATATCTTTACCAAGTTTTTGATACTCCACTCAACTCTACATGGTGGATGTCAATGTTGATCCTTCTTCATGAGCCTTTCTATCCATTCATGCAAATTCACCAAATTTTTTGTTAAAAAGATATTATGTAGAGACTCAAACAAATACTTTTCTTTGGACTCTGTATACTCAGGCTTATACGAAACCATGTAATCAAGATCCTACAATCGGTTTTCCTTTATGGTTTCATCTTTTGCTAGTCTTTTCTCTCTGGCATTACTTAGTCAAAACCAAGCCACAACATTCCATGAAAAAGGCACCCAATGATAAACCTAGTTTTGGATATTAAAATACCTTGATATTGTGGGCTTCCAAATTAATTGTTAAATATGGCTATTATTGTTGATGTTTTGTACTTATGGTACATGGTCCATATTCAAGATGAAAATAGAAATATAGATCGAGAAAAACCTAATATAAATATGCAACAATTACACTAATAAATGATTATTGATACTGCATAATTAAACGAAACGAATTCTAAAAAATAACTAGGAATACTGTTGATTGGAAAAAGGAAAACTAAATCAAGGACAATCTATTAATTTATATAATTATATTAAAAATCTATTGATATGTATATATAAGCCATGAATCAATATTGAGAAAATAATTAAAGGAATATTAGCTCCCTCTCTCTCTCTCTCTCTCTCTCTCTCTCTCTCTCTCTCTGCATATGGTGCTATTGATGTATATATTGATGGGGGAGACTAACTTAAGTCAATTTTTTCCTTGAAGATATCCCAATCTATTGGGAATATTTGGCACACATCCTGATGGGTGTGTTGGAAAAAATAAGAAAATTTATGTTTTAATTTTTTGTAGACAGTGAAAGAAGGAAAAGAGGGAACTCATTGAAAAAACTAGCATTTTGTTTCAAATCCAAAGGGATAGTGGGGTGGGGATTAAATCACTGCAAGGATTTTGTTTCTTCTTTTCTAGTCATTAGAAAATTATTGGCTTTAAAAGTGGCTAATGGAGCACAGGTCAAACTTGGGGAAGATGCAATTATCGGATACAACAGTTAGTCTTTCCTTCCCCTAAAGTTGGTACACTTTTTTTAGACCATGATTTGAGGTTTATAAAACAAGTTAGTGATGAAGAGATTAATGATATACACAGACCGGGTTGTAAAAATTCAAGATATATCGGTTGACGTAATGACTATGTTGGGTATGTGCTATATTCTTTACATGTGGGTGGCGTCATCTTGCAATCCAACTCTACAGAATGGTTTGCCCCAACCCTTCTTCCACAAAACATATTTCAATGAGGGGTGATAGCATCGAACCATAGGTTTTGGGGTAGTTCCCTTACATTTTTTTATTATCTTTTTGTCTGGAAAACAAGTAACTAATCATAGTTAAGCGATTGGTGTCTAAATCTAATCCATGTCAACGAATTAGGGTTTTGGATGTTGTAGAATACCTAAATATTGTATTGTGTAGTTTATAAAAACACAATGAGAAAGATAGAGATGAAACTATAAGTTTGGTTGTTTTTTCCAGCTAAGGGTTTCTAGGATTAATCTTTATGTACTTTATGTGTGCCATTGTTTTATCTTTTCTTAAGGATATGTATTATTTATTTCACTTCACATGTTTCTAAATCAATGCAGTGATGAAGATACTAATGATATATGAAGACAAGGTTGTAAAATTTCAAGATATATCAAACTGCATGACGACTGGGCTAGATCTTGGGAACTCTTTGTGGCTACATCAAGGAGAGAACATATTAGAGTCTAGAGAAATCCAGACAATATAGTATGGCAAGGGAAAAAATAAGGGGTTACTATACAATAGATTTAGGTTATCAGGTGTTGACGACAGAGGATGGGCATCAAACAAAGTGGTGGTGGTATCATAGTACATCTATTTGTTCATTGCAATTTCTCTACACATTTTTGGCGGGTTATCAATAAGTGGTTGAAAATTAAGAATAGTTGGGAGGGAAACAATATTGATGATTGTTTACATCCTAGTAGACCTGATCCAAAACAATTTATTTTGTGTGGTTTGTGGTTAGCTAGACATTCATGCATTTTTGTGGAAAAACAACTACAATCCTTTTAGGTATTTGCATAGATTGTTTTAGTTCTTAATTTTATAAAGATGATCCAAAGATAAAAATCCCAAGGAAGATAAGGGAGTTTCAAGTTGATAAAAGCTACTATTGGATATTTTTTGATGGTGCTTGTAAGGTTGCAAAAGAAATCTGTGGCTTGGGGGGGGGGGGGGGGNAAAGTTGTCCTTAAATTTGCTTTTGATTTTGGAATTCAATATTTACTAGTTTTATGAGATTCCTCTTTGGTATTCGAGTGGATGTTGGAGACTCAATAGTTCTATAAGACAATATTAATGGTAGTGGCATTTTTCTTTTCAACATGTTTAAAATAAATCATATCTTTAGAGAATTAAATATATATGCTTATTCACTCTCTAAAGAAGGATTACAACTTCAACTAAGGGGAATTTTCATTATATAAGCAAAAGAGGGTTCATTGATTGAGTCTAGACAACAATTATGAAGTTTTTTTTAATGCTCAATTTGTGATTTCGTGGATGGTTATAACTATAACATAGAAACATAATTAAGGAAAGAGGAGGTTAGATCTTGAAAAATTCTTAAGACTATAAATAAATAGGAGGAGAACAAGACCATGTAATTATAATAGAAAATGAAACCTTAGTATTCCAATAATTTTGTATTTTGTGTGAAAACCCCCTAAGAATGTTTTTTTATGCTTATTAGTAATACAATGTTATTTTTTCTTGTAAAAAAAATGAAACGACAAAAACACAAAATGTTAAATGGGGAAACTAATGACTATCATATGACTAGAAAGTTTGTTTTATAATTAATGGTAATAAAATTGTGATTTTTTAAAATATTTTCTGGAAAAAAAAGAAATGGAAAAAGCACAAAATGTTAAAAGGGGAAATTGATGACTATCATATGACTAGAACTAAGAAAATTATCACAATAACGAAGGAAAGAAGAAAAAAAACACAAGACCTAAAAGTACAGGGCGAGTATAAAAAAAATACCCACCTCTCTCTCTCTCTCCATGTCTGCATGCACAAACTTATAATATATATATATATATATATATAATAAAAAAAAATAAAAATAAAGATGTGGTGATCGAGAAGAGATATTAAAACACTTATAGAACAAACCAAGGAAGGGACCAAGATACAAAGGGACATCACAAAACTAAAAAAAAGCCAAGAAATAATGCTTCAAATGAACGAGAAAAGAAACATGCAAATGCATACTAAAACTGAAGAGGAGAACAAGGGAGACATCAATAAATATAAAGGAACAAGCCACACATGTACAAGAAGAGAAGCAAATAAAAGGGAAAACTACAAGAGGACAACCCTTCCTAATTTTTAAGAATTTGGAAAGCTTTGCTCAAGTTAAGATCACTGTTTCTATAGATACAATTGTTCTCTTTCACATTATCCATAACCTCCCTAACTTTTCTTTTAGATAAGTGGTTAAGCTTTGCTTATTTTTTTGTACTAGTTTCCTCAAGATATTGAATTCTAAGTTGAAAGGATATTACACAGATCTCGTAGTTTCACTGATATAGGTAAGACCACAAAAATAAGGAATACAATAGACACCTTTATGACACTAAGGGTCGAGATGATCCTTTATTGAGTTAAAGAGGCTCTTGATGGTATGAGGGGATTTAAAAATATTTATAATCTCATTATTTCTAAGTATTATAGCAATCACTTCTTAGATACCTTGAACATAAGGGAGAACTACCTTATGTTCCACTTTAGATAACCCCCCCTCTTTCCCATGAACTCTAGGAGTCTTTATAGCTTTTTGAAATGACATTTCAACATGCCATTCCTTGTACCCCCAAATTTTGAAATATTAGTTAGATTCATTTTTCTTGGTACAAAATGTTCATCATCTAAGATTATGAGGGCACAAGTAATAATAATGTTGATAATCCCTATTTTTTTGGAGGGTGATGATGGGAGTTAGCACGAAGGTATTGTTTGGTGTGGGTTTTCTTACAATACACTTGATGGCTCAAATAACCATTGACCCTCATAGCGATGAGAATGACTAAAAAAGGAATGTATTTTTATCTTCTAATTCCATTGTGAATTGAACATGCTTAGATTTACTATTTAGATTCTCCACAATTTTTTTTAGGCTCTCTTGACCATGAGACCACTTTACATTTGTGTTATCTAGATATCTACAACATCATATTAAGATATTGCTTCATAAATAATGGATGTAGAGTTACCAACTTTGAATGGTCACGGTGTGACAACCTAAATTGAAAATGTTGGGTAGCTCCATCAAATTACTGGTCTTGACCTAGGCATTAACACTCAAATGAGAGTGTGTCCCTTGTATTGGAAAACACATATGTTAAAAAGGCTTTAAATATTCCTTGGAAAATAACTATGTTTCATGTGAAAATAAATTATGGAGATTTATTTCAATGCCTATCTTGAAAATACTAACTTAGATTGTAACTTAGTTTTGTCCCTCAAGGGATGGTTTAATTTGTTTAGGTGTTAAATTGATTTATTCTTAAAGGAATAAGCTTGGCATCATGAACCAAATTTGTTTGATTATGATGTTCAAATGAGGTATTTCAAACTACCAATCATTCATGATTGACTAAGATTGCTGATGAGGTAAAGGTGAAGAGCATTCTTTGATAGGAGAGACTTTAGATCCTTCCTTTGTGTCCACAAGTGAGTAATAACACAAATGACAATTATTGAAGTAAATGTTAGAAATGAAAAATAAATGACATATACTAAATTAAAATTGCAAGAAAGAAATTAATTGAAAATGATAAGTACTTGAAATGAGTTCAATATTTTAACCAATCAAACTCCTTAAGTCATGAGAAATTAAATGAAATAAGAAATAACAAGTTATATTTAGATGTGTTGAAGGAGGTATTTCAACATTCCATTAATTTGTGATTCACCAAGATCAGTTGTGAGCACACAATGAAGAGCATACTTATAAAAATATTTTTTAGGTCCATTGTGTATGAAAGTGTATTAATAATAGAAATGACACACATTGAAGCCAAATGTTTAAAGTTTAAGAGAAAAAAAGATCAAAGGAGTTGTAAAATCAATAATTAACAAACATATTAGGGGAAACAAAAGTATGCTAGAAGGCAATAAAAATATAGTGAATCACCGACCAAGAGTAATTTGTAGAAAGTGAGCTCCAAATATTTCTACCTCTTTGACAACTTATTTTCTCTTTGTAAATATATAGACAACAAGAACTTTTGTGGGTAGTCACCATGGAAGGTAGGTACTCGATAAAGATGGAAAAACAGTGGTTAATAGGGGAATAAGGGACTAAGTATCACAACTTTCTTTCTTGATGAAATTCACGAGTGTAACATTGTAGATAATGTATTATTAATTTTAAATTGCTTGGATATGCCTATCTATCTATAGATTATTAGAGGTCCTTTGCTTGTCATAGATCCTTAATAATCAATGCTAATTAATATTTGAGGTGGGAGTAGGCGAGAACATGACTCCATTGAAAGGAAAATTGACGTGGATGGCTACTGTGGAAGGTAGGCACTCAATCAAGATAACAAAGTAGTAGTAAATATGTGCAATGAGGGATTAAGGATCTTTAATTTCTCTTTTCGTGAAATTAACTAGTGTAACTCTGTAGCTTATGTATTTTTCCTTTTCAATTGCATGGAGATGGCCATTTATTTATAGCATGTTGGAGGTCCTTTGCTTATCACCAATAATTAATCAATTCCAACTAAGAGTTGAGGGGATATCCAAGTGATGACACGACTCTAGAAAATTACAAATTGATGGGACGTTCTACATGAAGCGCACCACTACCATGCCATTTGAACTTTGTCCCTGGCATTTATGCACCATGAGAAAATCCTTTCTTTTTCTTACGAGGTCATGCAGATTTTGAGGCTTTTTTATGTGTGAGACATGTGAGTATTAGGAGATGTTCTATGTGACTTGTGGGAATGATAAATTGATGATTTGACCCTACTTAATATCCCATAAGTGGCCTATGGAACCTATAATTAACTAAGTTATATGATTTATAGTTAATTTGTGATGTATTTTTACTCCGCTCACTTGAATGCCATAGAAGAGCAAAATTAGGGTGATAATAATAGGTCCATGGTTACCTAGGATAATGTGCTCAACCACAATAGATGTTACTGGTCAAGTTATCGATGATAGCTATGGATTTGGGTGTTGTGTTTAAGAATTAGTAACAAATAAGCTCAAACATATATTAAGCAAGGGACACTAGTAGTTTACACTCCAGTAACCTTTGAAGGGGAACTTTTATTCAATCATTCCATTCATGTATGTGTTTTTATTGTACAATAGGTCCCTTTGTATAGATTTAGGTGAACATAAAAAATTATGTTTTGATTAAATATTCAATTCAACTATATGCATAAATATCTTGCATAATATCTCCATTAATCTCTCAATTGATCTCCATCCCTAACTTCTCTTATTTGTACTCATCATTGCTTCATACATAGACTTTTATGCATGGTCTAATTCAATAATGTTTTTTTTCCAAGGAAAAAAGTCGTATTTTTGTTGCTAAAAAGAGGGATAATATATATATATTTTAGGCCTTTAGGGAATTTAGAGAAATTTTGAATTGATTCCATGGCTTCATTATTTGAGACTGTAACCAAAATTAGTAAGGAACTGTTCTACTTTAACAACTTGCTTATCTGTAGCCAAACATGTGAATTAACTATTAATATATGGAACCATACATAAAGTATGATGTAGATATCCATGAACTCATAGTTATGCTAGAAAAAGAGAGGCATTGTGAGTTCACCCTTCTATGGAGTGAGCAATCAAAATCGATCCATGTTTTTTGCTGAGAGCCTCTTTAGAAAGTCTACCAACCAACTGATTGTGCTCTCAATAAATGTGAACAAAGTGCACATAGGAGAAGGTAACACCGTTTAACTTTAGATGATAGATAATATCTTGAAATTGAAGGTCCTCGATTATTACTGAACGGAGCATCCATTGTATTATGAGAGATGAATCTCCATAAATTTGAATATGTCTAATTCCATCTTGCCATGCAAGATTTAGAAGGTACCAAAGGGATGAGAGTTCAAATAAGGTTATTAGTCCCATGGTGAATGCAGAAAAGGAGAGATACCGATAATTTGATCTATAAACAACCCCTCCTATACCACATAGATGGTTCTACCTTTGACATGCCCCATAAAAAAATCCCCATTAAGTTCACTTGTCAATGAATAATTCACCCACTTTCTAAGGTATTGAAGTGCCCATGTCTTCTTTGAAGAACTAAGTAAGAGCCTTCATTGTTGCCACAATTTCAAATGACGGAATTTCTAATTTTTGTTATAATGGATGCATTTTGTGCAATCCAGATACCCCAAAGAACAAGGTATGGAGTGTTGCAGACACCTCTTAACTCATGTTTGGTGTACCAATGAAGAAAATTTTGTTGTAAGTCTTTATTGGTCCTAATGTTATGCAAATTCAAACCTTGTTCAATGTCATCCCAAATCTATGAAAAATAAGGGCACCAAAAGAATAGGTGTGGGACACTTCCTTCAACTACATGCCATAAGCAACATCTATCGGGACCTTGTAACTACCTTTTCCAAAGGTTATCCCAAGTAACAATTTTTTTGGTGAGGACCAACCACATAAAAATTTGGCAGTTTTGAGGGGGCTTAGTTGTCTATATCTTCCACCACCACCATTTCCCTTCAGCTATTGGATCCATTTGAGTATGATATCCAATATTAATAGTACAAACCCCTCTTGTGATTACCATTCCATCTTAATTCACTAGTCTTCACACAAATACATATGTGATCTCGCTGAAGTAACTATAAATAGTTCTCCCATTCATCCTGTTAACACCTAAAAAGTGTTCACTACCTCATCTACCCCACTACATGGCTCATTTGTCTATTTTCCTACCATATTTCCCTTAAAAAGGCCATAAAACCATCTAAAATGCCTCCAAAAGGCCATAAAACCATCTAAAAAACCTCCAAAAGGCCAAAAAACCCCTTTTTCCCTCCAAAAATATCCAAAATTCCTCTAAAATAGCAAAAATCCCCAAAAGAGAAGAAAAAATATAAAATAATGAGGAAAAGGAGGAAAAAACCCTAAACAGCTGCCCTAAACCTCATGGTTTCCAAAAACCATGGGCCAGCACTCCACCACTAAAAAACTATAAATAGGTGATGGAGACCCCTCATTTGACATCCACAATCACAAGCATCCTTACTCTGCCAAAATTTCTCTTGAAACCCTTGCTCACCCCTTGAGCTACTTTCACCATTGAGAGCCCCTTTTGGCCCATTTCCACCATCGGAAGAAGAGAAGGAGCAGCTAGAGCTCGAAGCAACCTCACGGATCAGCGCAAAGAGCTTCACCAACCTCCACATCGGAGGTAATATCAATAAAAAACCATTCTTTATATTTTACTGTTTTGTTTCATGCACGAGTTTTAGATTAGTTTTTATTCCTATTTAGCATTTTTCTTTCCATTTTATTGAACTGCTACTAAGGAGTCCATTCTCCTTAGTAGGTGCTCATTCGCACAAGCTAGGGGTAAAACCTTAGCCACAGTTTTGGCGACTCCACTGTGTTTTTTATTTCTGGTTTCAGTTTTTGTTTTTTCCTTTCGGCTGTCCCTTTCGGCCGCCGTAAACCGCGTTTTTTCCCTCTGCAGCCGCGTCCCAACCGCGTCTTTCAGGCCTTTACCTGCGACCCGACCGCGACTATCAGACCGTCTCCGGCGCCCTGCCGGTGGATTCAAGTCTGTTACCTGCGATCCGACCGCGGCTATTTAGCCTGTTTGCTGCAATCTGAACGCACCTGTCGGCCATTTTCCCGCGTCCCGAGCGTGAGTTTCAGCCCCTTAGTTGCGACCCAATCGCGCCTGTCGTCTTTTTTCCCGCGTCCCGAGCGCGAGTTTTAGCCCCTTCGCTGCGCCCCGACCGCGTCTGTTTCCCTCAAACCCGCGGTCCGACCGCTCGATTTCGCCACAGACTCGCGGTCCTGTTTTTGCAAACCAGCCCCTTTGCTGCAATATTTTCTGCATCTGCACAACCATCTGTTCCACCTGCAGCCCTACTTCCTTACAACCTTTTCTGCAACCCCATTTCTGTTCCCTTTTACACCATTTGTTTAAGATTTCAGCAGTTTATTTCATAAAATTTTGCAGGTTCAAGTTGTGCATTCAGTATTGTTATTAGTTAGAAGGCTGCCCCTTTGTGTGGCACTTCTATTTCGGGTTCATCACCTCACGAGCACACACTCTGTCACCTAATTCAAGTGAGCCTTAAAATACTA
>LPNX010631675.1:491572-502181 GCA_001517045.1 Pseudotsuga menziesii
CTGCGCAACCGCCACCTACATATCATTCACCACAGCCTGCTCCAGCGCTTGCGCAACCTCAGAATCCACTTGCTGCCCAAGGGCAAGTTTACGCCCAACAAAACCCGCAGCAAAACCAGAACAACCAATGTAACCAGGGCCAACCAAACCATGGCAAGGGCCGAAATCATGGGAACAACCAACCTACAGACCAAGTTGGTCAACTCCCTAATCCCCCTGATAATAATAATGCGGCCCCTGCTAACCAAAACCCTGATCGCCCGCCCAAGCAGGCTAAAAACCCCAATCTGCGAACAAACCATCCTTGTTCTATTTGCGGGGTCTATGGCCACTACACACATTTTTTCCCACACATGGAGCGAGTTCGGCAACTTTGGGCTGAAGATGCCCTCCGCCAAGGGCAGGCAGCTCCTCAAGCACCACCCAACCCTCCACAACCTCAGCAGCCACCTTTGGTGCTGCAAAACCCCTTACCAACCCAAGGCGTCGTGAACACCCAACCATTGGCTCCCCCTCAAGCCAACGCCCCAACCCAGCAACAAATCACTGCTCCTGATCAACCCATGCTTGACTCAGGTACCCACCACTTGTTGATGATGTCCTCCGATGAGGTCAACCTCCAGACCCGGCGGACCCAATACGGGTCCACCCCTGAAGCCCCTTCCGCCGATAAACCCACTAACGCTCATCCCACTGATCAGGCGTTACGTATACCTCCACCTCCACTAGAAGGCGCTCCCAAAGCACCTCGTTTCCCACTTCGGCGTATTAACAACAACCCCAATGCGCGCGCTACGTCAAACTACAACATTGTTGATGACTTAGCCCAATCTCCCGCAGCCATGTCTGCGTTAGAAGTCTTAAAAAACTGCCCTTCGCAGCGCAAGACTTTACTCTCAGCCATTGGGGCTATCGATCCAAACGATTCGAATGTAATGGCGTTTGATTTGGACCAATCCGAACCCTGCATGCTTTCCACTTTAGCATTTCAAGTTTCCGTTTCCATCCGGAATTTCGTCGTCCATCGATGCATTATTGATGAAGGTGCGTCTACATGTGTCATGCCCACCTCCATCTGGCAGAAAATGGGATCCCCCACCCTCCATCAGTCCTCCACTGCGTTGCATGCCTACGACGGTCGTTCGGCTCAACCACAAGGCCTCTTAACTAACGTCCCCGTCTAGCTGGCTGGCAAAACTGTCCGCATCAATATCGAGGTTATTAATGCACAGCTTGATTATAACCTTTTACTTGGCCGTAGCTACATGTATGCCATGCGGGCGGTTGCTTCTACCATTTTTTGTACCATGATGTTCCCTCATGAGGGACGCGTGGTCAAGGTTGACCAACTCACTTACCATGATCCCAATGCCCCCGCGGCACCCGAAAATGTTCTCCCCATGATTGAACAACCTGTTTCGAGTGCCACCACTTCAGTTGTTTCCTCTACGGAGCCCGTAGTTTACTTAGATGCGCCCATGACCTCGAACTTCCAATCTATTCCACCCCCGTCACCCGCCACTGACGTGTCTGACCTATGTACACTGTCCCATAATACGCGAACTTCTACTAATCAACCGCCCTTGTTGCCGAAACCCCCTTTGGTACCTAGCCATATTGGTGCTACCCCCATCCATACCATTCCTTTTCTTTTCCCTCCATCAGGAGTAGTTAGCGCCCCAGTCATGGCTACCCTTAGCCTCCTTGGGTTAACCTTAGGATTACCCGTTTGGTATCTTTCGCCTCCCGTTCCCCCGCCGACACCAGATGTCGTCCTGCAACTGGTGCAACCCATTGTCACTACTAGTCAACCACCTCCCGGTGTCGCTACCCCGTCGTCCTCCACGAACCCCCCCCCCCTCCGCTTACCAAATCCACTGGGGGTAGAGCCCCAACCTTACACTGCTGTCCCACCTCCCAAGACAGTAAAAAATCCCCCTGTGTTTTGTGCTCCTCCCAAATGCTCACTGTGCGATGAGTTGGGCCATGCAACTCACCAATGTCCTCAGTTATTGACACTACAGAAACACATGCAAACGCTTGACGATGACCCCAGTATACCGGTTGTCCACCTTGATTCAACCCCTAAGCCTCGCGACAAACCCTTGCACACTAACCACTCCTGTGCCATATGCGGTATTTACAGGCATTACACAAATCATTGTCCCGATCTCCCCGATTACAGAGCAGCTCTCTTTGAGATGAACAATCTGGATCTTGAGACGGCACCACCCACCATTGAGGAGATCCACCCCCCGGTCTCTCCCCATTTTGAAGAGATTAATACCATTTATATGATCTCTTCCGCCACTACTTCCTCGTCAACCGATTTGACGACACAAACTTTCTGTACTGATGAGGAAATCCTCGAGGCTCTCACTGCCCCGAAGTATCCCTGGGATGACATGCACCATCGTTCCTACTTCCTCCCAGATGAATCCTCCTCTAACACTGCTACCCAATTTGCAGTTGAATCCAAAGACTTCCTTCCGCCTAAGGTCGACTGGTTCAAGGACCCTATTCCTGCTCCTGACGCCTTCGAGGAGGGTAACATGGCAAACATCTCACCTGTCCTCCAAATTGATATCACTGCCCCAGGAAGCACCCCTTAACTCATCACTTTAGGAGCTTCTTGCAGTGAACAAGAAATTGAGGAATACAAGAAACTCTTCAGAGCATTCCGTGATGTCTTTGCCTGGTCCTATACCGAAATGCCCGGTCTTGACCCTGCCATTATAGAGCACCACATTGACACATGGCCGGATGTACCCCCGTCCGTCAGAAACAACGTCCCATTCATCCCTCAAAGCTCCCAGCTGTCAAAGCAGAGATCGAGAAACTTCGCATGGTAGGATTCATTTATCCTATTTCCTATACCACCTGGGTTTCCAACCCTGTTCCCATTAACAAAAAACAAGGCACCATTAGAGTATGCACTGACTTCCAAGATTTAAACCGCGCTTGTCCAAAAGACAATTTCCCCACGCCATTTATTGACCAGCTCATCGATGTGTGTGCGGGGCATGAAGTCCTCTCGTTCATGGATGGTTTTTCCGGATACAATCAGATCCAAATCCGAAAGGAAGACCAGTACAAAACTGCCTTTACTATCCACAAGGGGCATCCACGTGCCCAACCTCCTAGACTACTTGCATCCACATGCAATACAAACCCATACGGAGTCCATTTTCCGAACCGTTTCCACCATTGGAATCAGCATGACGAGACCGTCATGATGGTCAACTTGTTGCATTCTTTTTTCACAACTGTTTATTGCCGAATTCATTTTTTTTTTTTGAGCTTGTGATGATGCTTGAGATCATTTCTTGCTCTCACTCAGTCCACTTTCCGCATTGTATCCCAACACCTTGCTGCATCAATTTGCGCGCCCCATCGGCCGCCATCAGATTGTTCCACTCTTTTTACATGAGCCATCCACTCCTGTCATACTACAAGTGTTTCGTTATTCTGCCACCATTCATTCACCTCGCAAGGAGGCCCACCGGTGTTTCCCCCTACCCTCATTCCTGGTCATCATAAATGTTCTTTGATCGAACACTTCCTCCTTGCCTGACCATTCCATTATTTCAGAGTCTTCTTATTGCTTTTAGACTCCTTAAAATTGAAAGCAACCACGAGCATGAACTGTCCTGGGCTTGTAAAATCCGCACGACAGTACCATTTCATTATTTCCGAGTCTTCTTATTTGCTTTCATACTCCTTAAAATTGAAAGCAACCACGAGCATGAATTGTCCTAGGCTCGTAAAATCCGCACGACAGTACCATTTCATTATTTCAGAGTCTTCTTATTTGCTTTCAGACTCCTTAAAATTGAAAGCAACCACGAGCATGAACTGTCCTGGGCTCATAAAATCCGCACGACAGTACCATTCCATTATCTCAGAGTCTTCTTAGTTGCTTTCAGACTCCTTAAAATTGAAAGCAACCACGAGCATGAACTGTCCTGGGCTCGTAAAATCCGCACGACAGTACCATTCCATTCTTTCAGAGTCTTCTTATTTGCTTTCAGACTCCTTAAAATTGAAAGCAACCACGAGCATGAACTGTCCTGGGCTCGTAAAATCCGCACGACAGTACCATTCCATTCTTTCAGAGTCTTCTTATTTGCTTTCAGACTCCTTAAAATTGAAAGCAACCACGAGCATGAACTGTCCTGGGCTCGTACAATCCACATGACATTACCATTTTATACACACTCTTCTTCTAGTCCCCTAACCCATGAAGAAGTTCCCTCATGCCTCTTGGTGCCATGATCGATCCTCTCGGTAGCACCCCCAATTCGGTCGCCTTTGTTCAGAGTATTCTGCAGTCTCCTGCCCGTTTTCCACAGCTTGAGTCTCCCTCAGCCCAGTCACCCTCCCAGATCCAATACAGCGATGATCTCCTTAACCACCAGTCAGTGTCATATGCTTCCCGATCATCCCCGCCATCATACTCTGAACAAAGGAAGTTTGAGTCCACCCACTCTACTTGCCCAGTTATTTCCCCCCAGTTTATCACTCTTGCCATCAATACTATCACATTTCGGTTTTCCACCTCGTGCTCCTGTCAAGGAAACATCATTGCCTTGATAGTTGCAGGTCTCCCTCTGTCGATGACAACCCCTCTATTCCAGAGGATAGACCCAGAGGTCCCTGCGCCTTGGACCCATCACCATCTGTGGTGAGTGCCTACGGACCATTTTGGGAGGAGTCCTCATTGCCTCTCCGAATGGTTGTTTCTCACATGCTCGACTTCAGCACTTTTGTTCGCATAGTTGAGAATCGCGCAGGATTTATATCCCTTCCATTGTTTGTCGAAGACCCCGGATTTCCCCCGACTCTAGCACATTGGTGAGTCACCGTGGAACACCCAGTTATATGTTCCTATGGATGTCCGGGCTGCGTTGGCGATTGTATTCGGAAGCCATTCAGTTCCATGCTTCCTTGAGTACCTAGTTCAGTTCCACTTCAGAGTACCATTGCGAGTGTGACCCTTGTCACTCTGATCTAGCAGCTCCTCAGTTCCTTTGGTACCAAATTCAGTAGCACTGCTGTCATCCCAGTGCATCAGTTTTCCAGCTCAGATATGGTCAGCCCAGCAGTATGTCCCAGATTTGTGTCCTTTCTGGACCCTTATGATATACACAGTGGTTTTCATGTATCCCACAGGTCCTTTTTTTTTTGGGCCTCACAGTTATATTTATGTATCTTGATACGAGCATGGGTATGCCCGCCTCGTCCATATATTGAGATTCTTCCTCATTCAGTCTTTGAGGCCATGTATATGTCAGGACCCCATTATTATTTTTATGTTATATCCTGATACAAGCATGGGAATGCTCGCCTCGTCCATATGATCAGATTATTCCTCATCCATTATTGAGGTTATGTACTTTTAGTTCTTGCAGTTGGTTCGGGATCGTTGTTCTGGGCTTCTGTTTGTTTCTTCTCTTCTCCACACCCCAAGAAAACCATATATGACTTATGATGTCCATCGGCCATACGATGAGCTCCTACCCTCGCACATCAGGGGGCAATCTGTTAACACCCAAAAAGTGTTCACTACCTCATCTACCCCACTACATGGCTCATTTGTCTATTTTCCTACCATATTTCCCTTAAAAAGGCCATAAAACCATCTAAAATGCCTCCAAAAGGCCATAAAACCATCTAAAAAACCTCCAAAAGGCCAACAAATCCCTTTTTTCCTCCAAAAATATCCAAAATTCCTCTAAAATAGCAAAAATCCCCAAAAGAGAAGAAAAAATATAAAATAATGAGGAAAAGGAGGAAAAAACCCTAAACAACTGCCCTAAACTACATGGTTTCCAAAAACCATGGGCCAACACTCCACCATTAAAAAACTATAAATAGGTGATGGAGACCCCTCATTTGACATCCACAATCACAAGCATCCTTACTCTGCCAAAATTGCTCTTGAAACCCTTGCTCACTCCTTGAGCTACTTTCACCATTGAGAGCCCCTTTTGGCCCATTTCCACCACCAGAAGAAGAGAAGGAGCAGCTGGAGCTCGAAGCAACCTCACAGATCAACGCAAAGAGCTTCACCAACCTCCACATCGGAGGTAATATCAATAAAAAACCATTCTTTATATTTTACTGTTTTGTTTCATGCACGAGTTTTAGATTAGTTTTTATTCCTGTTTAGCATTTTTCTTTCCATTTTATTGAACTGCTACTAAGGAGTCCATTCTCCTTAGTAGGTGCTCAGTCGCACAAGCTAGGGGTAAAACCCTAGCCACACATCCACAAAATCCTATGGAAAACCAATTGAGTGGGAGGTGATCCACCTATTTTGCTACCAAATTGAGGTAATAACATCATCATGGAATTGAGAGATATAGAGGAGATTTTGTTCCTTTACAAAAGTAAGTAGCCCTAGGGTTAAGTAAACTTCTCAACCACATCCCATCAAAGAGTCCTCCCCAATACAAGTGCCTTTACCTACCTTTGAGGAAAGAAATGAATTGATGATTGGGCATGCCTTCATTAAATATTCCCAATGTAACATTAAATTTTATATTAACATTGAGTGTGATAAATATTTCAATAGTAGCCATTTGGTTTTATCTCGAACCCTAAGTATTTCAATCTCGATTGTCTTCTCATGAAACTGGAATAGATTTTGAATAATGTGTATCACTTGAACACATACTTCATTGAAATAACATGTTGATTTGTTAGCATTAACCTGAATACTAGAATATTTATTGAACAAGTGAAGTATTTCAACTAGTGCTCATCCCTCGTGCATTTTTCCATTTGTGATGAGGAGAATGTCATCGATGAAAATGAGACATGTGACTTTTAAAGTAACATTGAGTGTGGTCCCTTACAGTCTCCTCTTTATTCAAGGCTCTTGGATGGATTGATTAAGATACTCTGTGATGAGTAGGAACGCTTATGGAAAAAGGGGACAACTTTGATGCAATCCATGAAAAGAAGTGAAAAAGGGAATGGTGATACATTGATGAGCACTACATAAGATACATACGTTAAAAACTCCATTATCCAGTTTACAATATCTAATATGAAACCCACCAGAATAAGAAATATATAAAGATATAACCAACACGTTATGTTAGATGCTTTTGAGGGGTCAAGCTTGACCAACATGTCGGGGATCTTGCCAACCTTTATGCTATGCATATATTCTTATGCAACACTCATTGCCTCATGGAATTAAAGACATTTTACAAAACTAAATTGTTCCAAAATGATAACATTAGAGAGAAGGGGATTTATCCTCTTTGCCAAGGTCTTATAGATAAGCTTATAAACTACATTGTATAATGAGATAGGCATAAAATCACCAAAATTGAGAGGGTTATCAAACTTTGGAATTAGGGATATAAATGTGGACTTAAAGGAAGGACGCATGTTAACTTTTAGAATTACCTCCTTGACAACCCCCAGAAGATCCATTCCCATGATATCAAAGAAACTCGTAAAAATCTTGATCATCCAATCATCAGGACTGAGGATTTTTTCTTTTTTGAACCTATCCATAACACCTTGAATTTTTGCAAGCATGGCCATCTCAAAGACCTTATATTTATCCTCCAAGAAAACCAAATGGGGGAAAAAGAAGTAGACCTTTATGAGGTCTGCAAGATTTGGGTTTGTCGGTTCTTTGTAAATTTTTGAAAAATGTTGTACACCTAAGGTTTCCAAGTTCAGGAAACCTTTCCTAATTTCATCACTTAAGTCTCTGAGTTTTCAAATAGCATTGTAGTTTTTTTGTAATTGCCACCTTGTGAAAAAACTATGTTTTCATCACCCAAGGCTAACCAATTGGCTTTGATTTACATTCTTCAATCTGCTTCACAATCACATAGAAGATTGACATTTCGGCACTATAAATCAGTTAATGGATTTAGTTCCTCTTGTGAGAGAATTCCTATGTCTAGATCTTCCTGTAATTGTTAAATTTCCAATTCAACGGCCTTATTTGTCATGTTCCTTATAACGATGTGCTGAGGTTGAAACTAATTCTTTTTTGAGGACCTTTAAAGAGATAGAAAATTGCCTACTATGAGATAATCCATAATTGACATCATAACGAGTCCACTCCAAGTGAACAATATTTCTAAACTCCTCTTTTTCTATCCAAGTCGGGTTGAATTTGAAGGGTGTCAAGGGTTTATTGTTTTCCCAATCCAAGCAAAGAAGTATAGGACTGTGGTATGACCCTTCCTTAAGGGTCACTCATATCCTATAGGTGTTCACCCCATCCAAAAGGGATTCTAAAACTAAGAATATATATAATCGCTTTGAAACTTTAGCATTCCCAACTATTTTTTATTCCTCCACGTGGACATTAAGGAATTTGGTTCAATATCTAGTAGACTGAGTTGAATAGGATTGTTTCAGATGAAGTCCACAATGGATTCCTAGTGGGGAGAGGCACCCAAGACTTCCTCCCTTTCCAACGTAAAATTCAAGTCACCGACTATTATCAAATTTTCATTATTCACTAATGATGGCTTAAAGAGCCTTGTCCAAAATTCTTGTCGCTGTAAGTATGGACCATAAAGATTTAATATAGAGAAGAGAAAATTAGGTTCAATATCTAAGAGTTGTGTGCATAATCTGAACTACACTGGATAATTGTTGGTTAACATGTATTTATTACATCTCCAACCTGTGAGGAGTCCATTAGGTAGACATGAGGAGTCCACCTAGGAAAATACCACTCTTTAAGGATGATTTGCAACTTAGAGATTATCGAGGTAACTTTACACATTGATTCTTGAAGGATAAACATACTCAGTCCTTTTTTTCCATTAGTTAATAGGGAGCAAATTGTTTCATGTGGTTTGATAGACCTTATATTGAAGGAAAACAATTTCTTATGGCCACTATGTCGAAGGGATTCCAGTGTCTAAGCACCCTAAAAATAATGAATTTCATGCCTCTTTTAATTTCTTTAGAATCCTTATACTGGGCATGTTTTATGAGCTATTTCCTACAAGGACCCATGGAATCACTATTTTTAATAGGATCTCCCCCTACCTCCCTAGTGTTGACCATACTCAAAGAATATTCCATTTAAGCAAATACCATAAGGATATGATCACCGATTCAAGGGAAATGTAGAAAAGAGAAGGGGTGAGAGGGGAGGTTGGGAAATGCTGAGGATGAGGGGATGTGCGAAATTGAAGGAGAGTCAAAAGAATGTATTGAAGAAGGAGACTTCAAGGGGGAATTATATTTAATATGCCTTTCCTTGGAAAAGGTGGAGATATTGCAACTGTGGCTATTTGACAACTGGGAATTTGATGCGAGAGTATATAAATTAGGGAGTTTATTTGGAGAGAGAGGCATACCTTCATTGAATATGATTGAGTCTGGACCAATCAGGAGGGATGATGAATTTCTGAATACTTTTCCATTTGATTGTCTTAGAGCAACATAGATAAAAATTGGACCACCACCCTTTTGGTTGACATCGAGATAGAGACTTCTCTACTGAGAAATCACATCACTTGCCACCTGAGAACAATCCTTACTTCTATCTAGTGATAAAATTCCAATATCTTGTATAGACCCCAAAGAGAATATTTTGTAACTCGAAATATATTCCATATTTCCAGCTACAGATTTAGTGGTGGAGTGAACCATCTCTTTCACTCTGTCATCTTCCAATTGAGGGAAATGACCCAAAGGTATGTGTATCGAGTCCTAAACCAGGTCACCCAAAATCCATAGGTATGATATCCCATATCTCCCCAAGGGAAACATTTCTTTAAGGTTGTCAAAATCAAAGGAAAATTCCTAGTTTCCAGATGTAGAATTTAATCCTCTGTCCTCTTCCATACTTGTCATTAGAATGGGAGTGTACTGTCTTCCAAAACGTGAAAATATTTGTGATATCATTTGTAGCAAAAGGGAATATTACAGTAGTCCAATTCTTGTGACTAAACGATTTCACCAATGAATATCTCCATGCTTTTAGATAATCCTTTAACCAAATCAATTAAGACCAAAAATTTAGCGATGGATCATTTTGCTTTGTATTTGTAAGAAGGGTCCACCATCAGTGTTCGATTGAGTAAATTTCTAATACAACAAATAATCCCATCTAACCAAAATTCAAGTGGGAGTTTAGAGAGTTTCACCCATATTGGTATTCCATGAGATATTTCTCATCATAGGTTTGAAACATGGGTTCCAAAACATTAAGGTTAACAAATAGGAACCCCATAGCCACCTCCCATGTAGAATTCTGATGGATTCTTCTTCCGAGATAAATTTGAATTTGATTCACCCATGTGCAAGTATTAGAAACATCCGTGATATCCCAAAATGGGCTCCCAAGAGTCCTTGATTGACATTTTTAGTGAATGCTTAGAGATCCTAACACCATATAAGCGACTTAATAGGGTTTTCCAAACTAGTTTCATAGTACCTGTTATTAATTCTTGCACATGATCTAGGAACTAGGAATCAAAATCATCAAATAATAATTGACAAATACACATCAATTAGCAATAATTGGAACCAAAATAGGTTTCCTCTCTGTATCTTTTATAAACAATAAAGGGTTACAATTCCCATGCATGAGCCATAGCTTAACTCAATG
>LPNX010631675.1:502577-564472 GCA_001517045.1 Pseudotsuga menziesii
GTAACTTGAATGTCCTCACCAACCATTAAACAATTCCTTGTGTACTTTCACTTGACTAGTCGATGCCTCTTCTTTGGTATTTCAAGATTTCTCTTGTTAGCTTTGCATCCATAATTCTCAACCTATCCATTGTAGGGACATTGGAAACCAACTAGGAGTTTGATGCTTAGGATTTTTAATACCAAGTCCTCATCACTTTTTTGTGAACTTCCCTCATTATTACACCTCATTAACATAAGAATGCCATTAATGAATGGATACAGTTGGCAAATCCGCTTGGAATTGGGATTAGGGTTAGTATTACAACAAGGTTGATTCACCGAACTCGAAAGGATATGTGGAAAAATGGAAATATATCTAGACACACCTAGTTCATTTAAGCCTGCGTAAATTTCTTTGGCTTCAAGTAATCCTTCTTGAGAGGAGTGTGCATTAGGGCTACATGCATATCTAACTAGGTGGGTATCACGATGTCCGATACCTATCCTCATAGGAGAAGGGTTTTTCAGTTCAACCGATTTAAACGAACTTTCCTTGTTGATGGTTGTTGATACCATGCTAGGATATCCATCAGTCCTAGTATTGTTAGGAGTCATTCTTGTTAGAATATTAAGGTTCTCTATTGCCTCCTCAATATGTTTCCTATGCATGTTAGATCCATAACATTCAATGATTTTGGCATGAGATATAAAAAAATTATTTACCCCTCCCACACCTCATCATCCCCATTGCAATCCACATGTTTCTCCTCTTAGATGAGCACTGGGATAATTTCCAAAACATCCATGGAGAAAACCCTCCTCGGGGTTCCACGCATCTAGGGTTTTTGTAGAGCCTCATCCCATTCAGTCCTTCATTGTTTCATCAAAATCACTCTATTTCAATAATATATTACAATGTATCCACCAAATATCAATGCTATGAGTTAATTCTCATACTCACCCTTAACGAATACTTGTGATTCAATCATGTTATTCTTTTATGCTGTTCATCTTCAAAATTCTTCAGGATTTTGTCTTTTGTGAGATTTAGATTTGTTCTCTTTCAATATTCGTCTTTATTATTTATTTTAACTTGATCTTGTACCTGAAAAATATAAGCATTGTCTTTGTTGAATTCCACATAAAATGTCACCATCCATTGGAATACAAGGGTCACCAACTGTTGCATGCACCAGTTCTATAGGATATTTTTTCTTGCACATGGTTAATAAACAATTATTGAATCACCCAAGTTTTCCCCTCCTTCATCATCATCAATCATCCTAGGTTTTATTTGGTTTACCCTTAAACCTATCTTAGGTTTTTGTGGGTTTCCCTAAATCATTACACCATCTAAATTTTACATTGGTTTACCCTTAAAGTACATTACATTTCTCAAGTGATTTTCCACTTACCATGAACCATTCATCACATCAAGTGGTTTTTGGTTGACCACAAAACTTCATTTGTCACAAGTGGGTTTCAATTTACCATGAACCATCAATAGTTAAATTATGGAGGTTTACTTTCCTTATTGGGGCTCACACCCATTACATCATTATTTGACTTTGATACATTGAAAAACCTTTCATCATACATGTTCAGCTTAGGCTAGTCTATCCCTGTTAAAAATATATGACCATGACCACCTTATTTTCTATCAAACAACATTATCAAGGGAGATCGTCAAACTTCTCGGGGATTTCATTTTCTATGGTTTCACTTCAATTGATTTTGCATCTTTTTTTGAACACATGGTATTATGTTCACTACTTATTCTTACCTTGTTTACTTCTTTTTTCTTCATTCATCTAAGCCATTATACTCTTTCTTTTGTTGCTTCTTCTTTCATTCACTTTCATCATGCTGGTTTCTCTTTAATATTCCTTTCATCTTGCTTCATTTGTTCATGCCCAAGGATATGTTTTTTTTTTCTTTTTTTTCTTGTTATTTAATCTTTTTAACATTTATTTCTTTGGATTCTTTGGTATTTTGTCATGTTCTTTCTCCTACACTGAAAATCTTCTTCATGCAATTGAAATCACTTGCACAAAAATATGTTTCCTTGTTGGGATATGCAATGTTAAATAAGACAACCCATGACAATAAATTTCACAAAGATAATTATTGTATTCTTTCCATGATGTAGCTTAACTTTATTTCGACACTAATGACTTTGAATCACTTAACTTAACTTTAACTCAGCTTGGCAAACTCTTCAACTTCAACTAGATTTTATTTGACAATTTTAATGACCTAGTTTTGACATTGATAATTCTTTTACTCTTCAACTTAACTTGCCTTAACTTTGTCTTATACTATTGACATCAACTAACTCAAACTTTCATGACTAAGCTTTTGCTTAATAATTCTCAATATTTCATGGCTAAGATTTGGCTTGATAATTCTCAATTACATACTCATTTCTTTAGAATCATTTGATACTTACATTTTTTGATTTGTAAATTGCGGTGGATATTCCAATACAATAGTTTGTCACAACATATCTTATAACTTTATGCAAAATCTTAGTTATGCAATGTTTGTTAAAGATTTAAGACTCATTATTTTTAGCTTATTCTCATAGATTTCTAAAATAAACTAAAACTAAACGAAAAATAAAAAGAGAAAAATAACACATACACATCCACACCTACATAAATGACACAATATATACCTTGGGAAAACCCACTATGGGGAAAAACCCATTAAGAAGTGAGGACCATGCCTTGTTGTTTTCTTCTCCAATAAGCAATGCAAATGCAAAGAAAGTGGTACTCTCTATGGAGATACCTATGACATTGTGGCATGTATGGTTCCTACATGAACTCCTACTTCCTCTATTATGCTATAATATCCACTCCACTACTCTAGATCAACTATGGAACAATACAATAATACCATAATAATGGATCCCCTTCTTCTCATAGCTGTCCAATATTTAACAATGTCTTGATAACCATCTAGGGTTAGTTTTAGGGGTTTTGCCTGACTCAAATCACGATTAGATTTAGGGTTTTGGATGCTATAGAATGTTCTTGAAAGTCCACACATGAATAGATCCATATGTGGTGGTAATTAGAGTTGATGCGAAATTCACTTAGTACCATAGTGGTCTACAAGATATGTCAACTTGTGGGAATCATAACTTCCTCATACTAACTTTGATTAAGGTGATTTTTTTGCCATTGTAAATCTCTTGGAGTCTAGAACAACTTAGAGGGGGTACAAACTATGTTTGTAAAATTTTAACCCTAAAAAACAATTATTCAAGCCATCAATTAATGATCCTCAAAAGTTTCTAGACCCAAAATCTACAAAATAAGACCTACCCCTAAAATGGGCCCCGCAAGGCAATTATTCCAATCTTTCCACCTAGAAAGCACCAAAATAGATGACAAATTACAAATTGACAATTTTGGATTATTCCTCCTCATTTGGGAGGATTTTTGTCCCCAAAATATTTTACTAAATGAGGCGAGGAATTTTTTCCTCTACCTTCTCCTTGGAATACCATTTAGCCTTGCTTAAAATTTGTCCCTTTAACCCAACCCGCTAGAGCTCATATTGTCCTCGTTTTGTTGCTCTAAATATCTTCTGCAAAATTGTATATTCCACTAACTCTATATGAGCCTATGGTGCTAAGTCCTCTACAGAATATAAGAATTTCTTAGATTCTTGGTCTAACATCAATGGTTCAAAGAATATTATACTTTCCATAGTTAGTACTGAGTAAATGTATATATGGGGGTAAATTAAGTCTGTATGAATTATCTGGTACCTTCTCAAACACTTCAAAAAGACGATACCAAAGTGCCTTGATCTTCTTACTAGGACCTCATAGTATTTCCTTATTCAAGTGTAACCATGATCTGTCTCCCACCTTGAATATTTTCTCAACCCTGTGTTGGTCATGTTTGGCGTTATACTTTTCCTATGGCTTCTTCAATGTCTCTTGTACTTGAAAATTAATTTTAGAAATCTTATCAATGGATTTTTCAACTTTTAATGCTTCACCTATGGCGTCTTCCCGCGCCCCCCCCCCCTTGTTGTCCATACACAATGTCTAGAGATGAAGGTGGTGGAAATCCGAAACAACTTTCAAAAGTGGACTTAACAATGGAAATGTGGACTACTATGCTATAAGAGTGCTAGATGTATATCAAAGTCTCATCCAAGTTATTTGGATGCATTTGATTATAAGCCCTAAAATGTTGAACAAATGTACTATTCACCGCTTCTCTTTTCCCATCTATCTATGGATGGAAGGTTGTAGACCTCTTCAACTTAGCATCCATCTTCTCCCAAAGTGTAGTAAAAAAGGAATTAAGAAATTTGGTATGCATATATGAGATGATGCTTCTTGGTATCCCAAAGTGCATACATACCTTTTTGAAGAATAAGTTTGTTTCTTAGGTTTTTCTGGTCTTTGTACAAGGCAAGATAATGCACCTCTTACTAAACATGCCATCTACCAAAAAAAATAGTCACGTCCCTTCCTAGTTCTTGGCATACCATCTACAAAATCCATGGAGATACTATCCCATGGTCTAGTAGGTATAGATAATGGATGGTATATACCTTGAATCCTATTACTAGGCTTCCTTTTACAACATAGTATGCATCCTCTAACAAATTGAGCTATATCTTCTTACATTCAAGCCAATAAGCATACCTTTGTAATTAGGAAACTGTATTTCCAACACCAAATTTCCCCACAACTTTGGAGGTGTGAGCCTCTATGATAAGTTGCAATCTACCACCTTTAGGAGCACAGAGCTTTTCCACCTTGTAGAGTAACCCATCCCAGAGATGATAGTCAACTTTGTTTTCACCTTCTTATACATTGAATTGGCCTTATAGAATATACCTCCTTGAAGTACTCATCTTTTGTGTATTGATCCTTCTATGCATCATGGGTAAAATCATCTGTATGCATAAGAGTACCCAAAATTGTGATCTTGGAGGTAGGTGGCCTTGAGAGCATGTTTGGAAACTTGTTTATACTACCCTTCTTATATTTGATGATTAAATGGATTTGTTTATAGCGTCATGTTTGTTGTAGCTTACTCCATGCCTACAAATACTGCAATCGCTGGTGATTAGTGTGAATTATGGTCTCCTTTCCATCACTTAGTGCTTCCATTTCTTAACATCTTGAACCAAGGCATAGAGTTCCTTGTCATATGTAGGGTAGTTTATGACTCCACCATGGAACATTCCATAATGTTAACATGATATCCTTCCTCCTCATATAAAAAATGCTCCCATAACATATCCACTTGAATATGTTTCCAATTAGAAATGATTATGCAAGTTTGGAAATGTGATAACTTGACTGATATTTTGTTTGAGATATTCAAAGGATTTTTGTTCATTCTTTCCCCACTGAAAACCCTTGTTGTTGGTTGTTATAGCTTGGGCATGTGCAACTACAATTGAAAAGGAAACTATGAAATTCCCAAGGTATTATGTTTCCCATAAGAATCTCCTAACTTCAACAAAATTTATAGGATTTGGCCACTTGGTGATGGCTTCCAACTTTGCAGGGTCAATCTTAATTTCTCCTTCACTAATGTCATACCCCAAATACACCAGACATTGTTGAGAAAATTTTCATTACTTAATATTTTCCAGCAGTTGATGTTTGTTCATGGTATTTAACACTTGCTTGAGATGTGAAATATGCTCTTACCAAGTAGTGATATAAACCAATATATCATCTAAATACAATATTACAAATGAATATATAAAAGGACACACTACATGATTAATTAAACGCATAATTGTAGTTGGTGCATTACACAAAACAAAAGGCATTTCTAACCGTTCATATAGTCCTTGCCTAGTCTTGAAGGCAGTTTTCCAAGTATCTTCTTCCTTCACTCGTACTTGGTGATCCTGATTTGAGATCCAACTTGATGACATACTTGGCATGCTACAACTAATCTAGAAAATCATCGATCCTATGCATAGGTAATCGATTCATAAGGGTGATATTATTCATATCTTTGTAGTCAATACACATACTCCAAGTCCCATCCTTCTTAGGTACTATGAAAATAAGTGACACACAAGGTGATATGTTTAGTTAGAGTACTCCCTGCTCTAGCAATTGCTGTAAATGCTTCTTCACTTCCTTTGCTTCTAGAACAGACTGTCTATTGAGTCCAATGTTTGGAAATGAAGAATCATGGAATAATTGTATCTTGTGCTCCACTTCCCTCTTAGGAGGTATCTCTTTAGGATCCTAGAACACTTCCCTATTTTCCTACAAAATATTCTCCAACTGGTGCTTCTTGTTTCTAGTACATCCCTCCACAGACACCTTAAATTTTATTGGTTGACATTCTTGCTAATTATGTCTTAAGAAAAGAAAGAGAAAATTTCTACTTAAACTAATTAGATTCTTCGCTTGGTTGGAATTTACTAGAGAGATATTTGATTTACCTTTGTGCACATTGTGCATTGGTTTTCTCTCCCCATGAAGGTTTCAACCCTCATATACATGTAGGGGATTCCAAACACTACACCACAAACAACTAGTGGTACTACATGTACCTCCACTTCATCAATACACTATGAACTTATAACAAATTTAATCTTGCACTATTTAATGACCATGAGTTCTGCATCCTTATTTACCCATCCTAGTGGGTAGGGCCTTGGATGATCATGAAATTCCAATCCAAGCTTACTTACCAGATCTTCTTATATGATATTGTACTATGAAATAGAACAAATAGAGCATCCACTTTTGTGTTTTGACTTAAATCTTCATGTGGAAGAGTTTCACCATCTCCTTCTCTTTTTTGGTATTGAGGCTACTTAGATTTTCCTTCATCTACATTGTACTACAAGTAATTTTCTCATATATATCTAAGCTGCTCTCTATCTGGTTTCATGAATCCATAGCCAATATGTTCTTCTCCTTAGTACCCTTCTTGTGGTTTTTTGGGTTCAACTCTAAATGTAGCTTCTAACACTTGTCTTTAGTGTGACCATCATTGTTGCAATGTTTGTTTTGTTTTTTCAAATCATTTCATTGATGTGTCACAAATGTAGTATTCTTATATTTTCTCTGTTTATGAGTGGTCCCACGACCAATTTGTTTTCTTCTCAATGGATCGGGCACTGTCGGTTGTGAGACAATTTTTGGAGCCTCTTTAACAATAGGTGTTGGGGAAGGAAGCTCCATGCCAGATTCTTGTAGAGTGCTAGCACTTAAAACAAAAATAACCATACTCTAATAAAACAACTTCAGCTCAAACTGTTGTAGACAGATAGCTCAACGCAAGAATTTAGTCAGTTGGATGCAATGGAATGACCAAGTTTTTGGCACGAAGGTGAAATAGGTTGATGCATGAAAAAACTCATTCACTCACACAGTCCTACAATCATAATGGAAAGTGGTGGTGGTGGATGCTATCACATGGATAAATATTTCTAATCGTTTCAATGAAACTGCCAATCAAACCAATACTTCACCTATCAGTTCAACGACAGTTATTGTGAATTAATGGCAGGTGTGAAAAAAAAAGCATGCCATCGAAATCTCCCGTTACCTTAAATTAACTGCTATCCAACTGTCACTTGCGACAAAATTCCATCATGCGACAACAATCCTTCTCTTGCGACAGTCATATAGTCTACGACAACATTCTATACTTTGTGAAAAACTCATAAAGTTGCAACAAAATAATAAACTTGTGACACAGTACTAAACATGCGACATAGTACTCTACTTGCGACATAGTACTAAACTTGCGACACAGTACTAAACTTGCAATTTTTTTTAACCTCTTTCTTCTCAGTCGACCGAAGTGCGACTATCCTGATAAGGCTTTAGCTGAATTCTGTTTACCAGTCGCTTGAAGGGTGTACCATCTAACTTCTATAATTCAACTCCACCTCCTTCAGTGATATGAATGACAACATATGGTCCTAGCTAATGTGTTCAAAACTTGTCAGGATGTTTCAAGAATTTACTATCGTATAAGAGGACAAGATCTCCGATCTGGAACTGCTTAAACTTAATGTGACGGTCATGCCAATTTTTTTTCCGATCCTTCTCGACACACTAATGATAGCCTACAATAAAGCGATCTTCTTCCAACTGTACTAGCTGTGACAATATTTCTTCTACAACACCAACATCTTTCATCTCCGTAATCTCAACTATCCTGAGATTGGGTACCATATACACTAGGGGCATGACAAATTCTTGTCCATAAACCAATCTAAATGGAGTTTGTCTTGTCAACTTTTTACATGTTGTGCAATAAGCCCATAATACTGTAGGTATCTTCTGATCCCAATCATATCTTTGAACATTACATATTTTTGTCAATGCATTCTCCAAGATATTATTGAATGCTTCGAAAATACCATTCGCTTATAGGTGAGATGGTGTTGTCTTTTGGTGCTGGATCAAAAATTCCTCAGTTAATTTGTTAATCAACTGATTCACAAAATGTGTTCCTTGATCACTTATCAAAATATTTTGGCATCCAAATCGAGTCACTACATGGTTAAACAAAAAATTTGCAACAGTACAATCATTTACTGGTGCTACTTCAACCCATCTAATCAATTAGTCTGTCCCAGTGACAATGTAATGTGTGTTAGGGTAAACAAGGTACTCCCAAAGGACCGAACACCAAGAGCAACCACTTTACACCAATGAATCACAGATCAATACACCAATGTTTGTCACGTGGTTAAAACCCTTGAGAGGGAAACAGTCCACGGCCTCAGCCAAATAGCTACTTGGAGCAATTTATTATGCATAAGAAAGAAAGTTACATGAGATTCTCATAATCAATCAACTAGCCAAGGACCCTCTATGCTCTTTAAATAGAGATCATAGACCAATCGGGTGTTAAGCCACGGATCAATGGTAGGTATGATCTAAGAGAAGTTGAACCGTCGGATCACTCTATGTCTAGAACATATCGTGACCGTCAGATTAGAATATTTACAAATGCATACTAATGCATACTAAAGAAACACACTTTTACGTAATGGATATATTACACAAGTTGATCTTAACTAACTCTTGAGTGTCAAAATATCCTAACATCCCCCCTTAAGAACAACTTGGGATAGGATTGAAGGATTTACAAAAGTGACACTATTAGGAGAAGGAAGGAGGCATTAGAGCCTATCCCCCCTTAAGGACACATTTCTGAACTCCTAACATAGACCGAAGTTTAGAAAAATTCAGTTTTGTAAGAGACTTGGTGAAGATGTCCGCAACTTGATCATCTGTAGGGCAATAGAGCATTTCAAGAACATGATCATGAACAAGATTTCTAATGAATTGCATGTGTAGCTCAATGTGTTTGCTGTGTTGATGTAGAACTGGATCTTTGGAAAGCTTGATGGCACTTTGATTGTCGCACCAAAGTGGAGTAGGTTGCTGCTGCTCGAATCCAAACTCTGAAAGGATCTGTCGAAGCCATAAAGCTTCATGACTGGCATTAACTACAGCTCGATATTTTGCTTCTGTTGAAGAAAGAGAAAGATCTTGTTGTTTCTTACAAGCCCAAGTGACAGGTCCAGATCCCAGACTGAAAACATAACCTGTAGTAGAATTTCGATCATCAGGATCGCCAGCCCAATCTGAATCAGTGAAACCAACCAACAAAGGTTCCCCCCCTATACTGTAATGAATCCCAAACTGAATTGTACCTCGAATATATCAAAGTATTATTTTTGCTGCTTTCCAGTGACTTTCATGAGGAGTTTGCATATAACGGGCAACATGACCAATGACAAAGGAAAGGTTAGGATGAGAATGAGTCAAGTATAAAAGACTATCAACAAGCTGACGATACAAGGTGGCATCTACTTCAGGGGAAGTACAAGTGGCAGAAAGTTTGACTCCAGATTGGAAGGGAGAAGGGGCTAGTTTACAATCTTCCATGTGGAAGTGACGGAGAAGGTCACAAGCATACTTATACTGGGAAAGAAAGATTCCTTCTTTGGTTTGCAAGACTTGGAGACCAAGAAAATAATGCAAATGTCTTAAGTCTGACATTTCAAAATTTTGCTTAAGACTGGATTTCACATGGGTTATAAGTTTAGGGTCACTACCAGTAAGGATAAGATCATCAACATAAAGAACAAGTATGATGAGATGGTTCCCTACTTTCTTGGTATAGACATTGGGGTCAAAATGGCATCTAGAAAAACCAGTGTCAAGGAGAAAGCTATCCATTTTGGCATACCAAGATCTAGGAGCTTGCTTAAGGCCATATAAGGATTTCTTAAGGAGACAAACAAGGCTAGAGTTATTCTGAACATATCTAGAGGTTGTTCCATGCAAATTTTCTCCTGTAAATAACCATGTAAGAAGGCAGACTTGACATCCATTTGATGGACTTCCCAGTTATGTAAGGTTGCAAGGGAAAGAACAAGGCGGATGGAGTTCATTTTTGCTATAGGGGCAAAGTTTTCATTGTAGTCAATCCCTTCAACTTGGGAAAAACCTTTGGCAGCTAACCTCACCTTAAGTCTTTCAACACTTCCATTTGATGCATACTTATTTCCATAGATCCATTTACATCTGACAAGTTTTCTTCCATTTGGAAGAGGAACAAGATCCCAAGTATCGTTCACCATTAAGGAATGATATTCTTCATCCATAGCTGCATCCCAATCTGGATTTCCTGAAGCTTCTGCAAAAGTTTCTGGATCATGATTCTCAGAAACTTGAGCCAAAAGAGAAGAGGCTCGCTGAAACTGAGAACGTGTTCCACGTTGATCTCTAGGATCACCGGCAAGATCACCAGCTGCTTCACATGTTGAACGGACCCATCGAGGAGGCATTGGTGCTAGTGAAATTGGAGGAACATGAGCAGGCGGAGGTGGATTTTCATCCTCACTGTTATCATAAAAAACAGGAGTTGGAAACCTGTCAAGGAAGCTAGAAGAAGAAGAAGAAGAAGGCATAATCGCCGAATCATGCTCGTAGGCCAAAGATGGCACACCCGCCAAGTTAGGCTCGCAGGCCAAGAGATTTTCATCAAATTTAACATCTCTTATAATGATTATATCATGAGAATGTGGCTGAAGAAGTCTATAACCTTCTACATCTTCTATATATCCAACAAATATGCACTTTTCACTTTTAGGCTGCAATGCTTTCCGTTTTTCATCCGGAATGTGAGCCCATGCTTCACAACCAAACACACGAAAGTGACTTACATTTGGTTTAATTTTACTCCATGCTTCTTCCGGAGTTATACCTTGTAAAACTTTAGTGGGCGTGTGATTAACTATGTAATTTGCCCAATTTATGGCCTCAACCCAATATTGAAGACTTAGTCCCTTAGATTGGATCATACAATTAGCCATTTCTTTTAAAGTGCGGTTCTTCCGTTCAGCTACACCATTTTGTTGTGGTGTATATGGAACAGTGTGCTGTTGTTGGATTCCTTGTTCAGTGCAAAAAATAGTGAACTTGTTGTTAACATATTCTCCTCCATTATCAGATCTTAACTTAATAATTTGATGACCAGATTGTTCTTCAACAAGGGCCTTGTAGGAAAAGAACATGTTAAATATTTCGCTCTTGAGTTTTAGGAAGTAAACCCAAGTGCATCTGGAGTAGTCATCAATGAAAGTTAAGAAATATTTGAAACCAGAAAAGGAAGCAGATGGAAGAGGACCACACAAGTCACTATGCACAAGCTCCAAGGGAACCGAGGCATGCCAAGAGGCACATTTGTCAAAACTGTCCCGATGATGTTTTTTGAGTACACAACCGAAACAAACACCATCCTTGCAAGATACCATCGGAAGACCAGTCACCATATTCTCTTTACATAGTTGTTGCAATGAGTGATAATTTAAGTGACCAAATCGCTCATGCCAAAGTTTGCTCAAGTTATCACTATGAGCAACAAAAACTGAAGGAAAAGGTGTTGACCCAAAGTTATTAAATTTGTACAACCTGGTAATATCATCAACAGTTCCAGTAGCAAGGATATTTTGAGGATTTTTAAAATCCTTAATTACAACTTGGTGAGGTGTAAACGTCACAGTTTTACCTTCACCTGAATGAGTAATTTGATAGACTGATAACAAATTGTAGGAAATTTTTGGAACACATAGTACATCACTGAAATGACTATTTTCTATTGGAACTGTTCCAGATCCTACAACCCTTAGAGATTTATCATCACCAACAAATATTTGTTTGGTGTTACATTCATGCATAGTATAAAACATGGTTTTATCCTTAGCCATATGATAAGATGCTCCAGAATCAATGAGCCATTCAATTGAAGTAGAAGAAGAAGATGCAGTATAAGAGTAACCAGAAGCACAAAGTGCATGTCCATGAGAGTTAGATTCTAAAGATGAATCTAGGCTGATGTGGTGCTTCTTCATTGCTGCTTCCAAGGCTGCCATCTTCTTAAAACACTTAGATTCATCGTGATTATCTTTCCCACAAAAATTGAAATGAAGCTCAGTCTTCTTTCCTTTAGGCTTGGATCCTTTGTCATTTTTTAAAGAAGGAGCTAACTGAGAGGGTTTGGGACCCTTGTTGTTTGGCTTATTATTGCGAAAATTCTATTTCTTGGGAGGCTTGGACTTTTCTTTCTGTTGGGACAACAAGGCTTTCCCAGATGTATCTGCATTGTTAATTATTCCAAGATGAATGAGGTTATCTTGCTCTTTAATTAAGGAATCACAAAAAGATTCAAGACTAGGCTCTTGATAGCTAGTTGCAGTGAAGGATTCTTTCATGGAGTAGAATGTAGATACAAAAACAGAATATGCAAGTCCAAGTTTGGAAATAATATGATAAATACATTGTTTGTCTTCTTTCTTAATCTTGCATTCTGCACATAAGAGTCTAAGAGTTTTATACTTAGATAAATAGTCTTGAATGCATGAAAAATCATTTGGATTCAAGGAAATCAACTCATTCTCGAGTTGATGACCCTGAATTTCATTGTGTTTACCAAACACAGATTCCAACTTTTTCCTAGCTTTATCAGGTTCATCAATTTTAGATACGTGGAAGCGCAAATCAATAGAGATTGACATCCCAATCAATCCATGAGCTTCATCACATCTATTTGCCCATTTAATTTTCTTATCATCATCAGTGGGTTCTGTTTCTTTCCTTGAGGTTATCCTGAAAAGTCCCCTACTTCGTAGAACATATTCCATACGATATTTCCATGAGAAATAGTTAGAACTTGTAAGTATAATATCACAAGGGGCGGCCATACTATAAACTAATGGCTGAGAGAACAGAAACTAACTATCTAGATGCAAAGAGCTCAAAAAAATATGCGATTTAAAAAAAAATGACACTGAAAACTAATTCTGGATGATGAAGTTATGCTTGATCAAAGAAAATGTTGAAGATGTCCTCAATAGTGACGTGACAGATATTAACTTGACCAACTAAAAAAAAGAAGCCCCCTCTTCCCAAGATCAACATTTAACAAGCACTTTACAATAAATTTGTTTTGAAGTGAATCACTTTTGTAGAATAAGTGATGTTCACTTTTACAATAATGCGACTTTTGAATAGTGCGACAATAAATTAAAGACTTAAGTGACTCACTTTTTATTTTATTTTATTTATGTGAGATGCACTTTTACAATAAAGTAACTTGAGAATAGAAATTGCATGCACTAAAAAGTAGCTTGATAAGACTTGAACTCAAGACTTATCAAGGAGTAAAGCAACTTTGGACCAAGTGAGCTAAGTTTAAAAGATACATAAAAGTATGGAAAGAGGAAGAGGGAATTTTTTTTTTACTCTTCTCTCTCGTTCTCTGTGCTTGCTTTCTTTTCCCGCAAATCACACAAAAAACGAAAAACAAAAACAAAAAAAACTTTTTCTACACAATGGGGTTAGATCTTGGTTAGCTTACTCAGAAAGTCTACGTTTTCAAGTTTTCTCGTTGTTTCTGATTTTCCGTGATCGCACAAGGTGCACGACAAAGAGCATACGTAGCTGAGAAGACAAGAAAAAAAAAACTTTCCCTCACTGTTTCTGATTCGCCACGATCGCGCAAGGTGCACGACAAAGAGCATACGTAGCCAGGGAAGGCAACAGTTTGAGACTAAAACAAAAAAGATCTAATAATAAGACTGATAAAATATGCGGGATTTAAAAAATAAAACAAATCCGTCACTATAACATTATACCTTCAGATTTGCCGAAATGAGTGTTTATGGAACAAACGAAAATGGTTTTCGGTGAAACAAAAACTGTTTCCAAATGGAAATGGAACTCCGAACGCAATGGAACAACTCCCACAGGCCACAAATGCACAAAAAATCCAGAACCAGAAACCCTTTCAAAGTTTCGGCAACACCAGTTCCATATCTTGAACAAAACCGAAAGTGACTCTTCATAAAAGCTTTGTCAGGTCAGCCTCACGCGATCTCCTCCTATCTAAGGTGTATGATGCTTAATGTAGGTACCCCTCCATCCCCGCGCTTCGACGAGGGTCCATGCACCAACTCTCTGCTTTGATACCATGTAAGGTTTGTCATTACACCAAAACCTGCAGATGTTGATGAACATTTGAAATCCAACACAAGGCCCTATCACCAAGAGTGGTGGTTAAACCACTTGTTTTATATTCCCATAGGTGCGACAGTTATACCATGTGGAGGTACCCGATACTCCAACACCCCGCCTCGGGTGTAGCTCCGGGGAATTGAACCTGAGACCTCAGCTCTGATCCCATGTTAGGGTAAACAGGGTACTCCCAAAGGACCGAACACCAAGAGAAACCACTTTACACAAATGAATCATAGATCAATACACCAATGTTTGTCACGTGGTTAAAACCCTCGAGAGGGAAATAGTCTACAGCCCTAGCCAAATAGCTACTTGGAGCAATTTATTATGCATAAGAAAGAAATTTACATGAGCTTCTCATAATCGATCAACTAGCCAAGGACCCTCTATGCTCTTTAAATAGAGATCATAGACCAATCGGGTGTTAAGCCACGGATCAATGGTAGGTATGATCTAAGATAAGTTGAACCGTCGGATCACTCTATGTCTAGAACATATCGTGACCGTCGGATTAGAATATTTACAAATGCATACTAATGCATACTAAAGAAACAAACTTTTACGTAACAGATATATTACACAAGTTGATCTTAACTAACTCCTATGTGTCTAAATATCCTAACAATGTGCACCCATCTGTTATCCTAGTGGGTTAATGGGGCCCACAAAGTCAACCACCCATTTATTAAATGCTTGCAAATTCACTTGTGGTACCAACGACATCTCATTTTGTCATGGAGGTTTTCCAGTTCTTTGGCAAATATCACATCGGTAACAATAATATCGAGCATCTGCATGCATAGTATGCCACCACAATCCTTCCTGTAATAGCTTGCACACTGTTTCTTTTTCTGCATAGTGACCTACTGCGACACCAACATGTGCTTCATTTAATACCACTAGTCGATCATATTCTAGAACACGATGGCGAAGTATTTCATCTGGTCCCATATTATATAGTTATCCCGTGACCAACAAGAAATTTATACCTTTCACAATTAATTGCTTCTTTTGTGTTGTAGTAAATCCTTCTAGTGCATATCCTGTAGTTAAAAGATGTACAATATCACTGTAGTGATCATCAATCATATTAATTGCAAATAGCTATGCATCCAGAAGATTATCGTCGAGACTCACAGGTTTTTTTCCACTTTCTAACCTTAACACATGGTCTGTTCTTGAATTCAGTCAACTCGATTTAACAATAATTTCAAATTCAAATTCTTGGAATACGAGAAGTTATTCCCCCCTGACACTGGCTTATTAACCAGATACTTCAATGCAGAATGGCCTATATACATCCTGAAGTGTCCTCCCAACAGATAATGTTGACAATTTTGGAGAGCATATACCATAGCAAGTCCTTCTCTTTCAGTAGTAGTAGAAATATTTTCCTCCATTGACACTTTTCTACTAGAAATTGAAATAGGGTGATCAATAGAACCCTCTACTGGATGTGCAAGTACAACGCCAAGCACGATAGATGATGCATCAATGTGTACATGAATTTTTTTTAGCAGTCTGGAAATACCAATATAGGTGCTGTAACCATCTTATTTTTAAGAAAATCCAAACTCTCTTGACATTGCTCAGTCTATTGGAACTTGATACCTTTCTTCAACAATTTCTCCATAGGGCTTGTAACCTCTGCATAACCTATGATGAAATTTCAATAACACCCTTTATATCCCAAGGTATTTCTCAACTGTTTCATTGTCGAGGGTGGTGGTAGGTCTAAAATAATCAAAATCTTGGCAGGATCCATCAATATTCCATCGTGACAAACCACATGACCCAACAAGATTCCAAAAGGGGCGCAAAAAATGCACTTCTTTAAATTAAGGGAAACTTGGAACTGTCGACACTGGTCGAGCATCATTCGGAGACTCTCAATGTGATATTTTACTAGCCCATATACCGTCCAGACATCCTTAAAGAATCTACAACTATTATAGAAAAAATAGCAAGAGCATTGTTGAGTCCAAAGGGAATTAACGTATAGTGGATGCATCCCCATTTTGTCGCAAAGGTAGTTTTGTATTGATATTCCTTTGAAATCTTGATCTGATGGTAACAAGAGAATCCATCAGTAAATGAATATACTTCTTTTCCTTCGATGCTCTCCAACACTTCATCTGTAAATGGGGTCGAAAATGGATCATGTACACATGCATCATTCAACTTCCTCAGGTCGACATAGATACATACTTCACCAGTTCTATTGTTTTGTACTACCATAGGACTAATCCATTCAGATTCCTCAATAGGTTCTATAATTCCCATATCTAGAATTATGTCTAACTCTATATTGAATTTCTCTTTGTATCTTGGATTGAGTTTGTATGGTTGATGTTTGATAAGTTTGGCATCAGGTTTCATGGGAATCTTCATTTCTCCCATATCACCAACAATTCCCTTCATTTTTTAATTTTTTTTGGGGAACAGATACTGAAATTCATGTAATAAGTTAGTAATCTTTCCTACGGTCTCATCATCCCAGTAGTCTCCGATATTGGAAAATTTTGGGTCCTTTGGAGAACCAATATTTACTTTCTCTGTTTTCACAGGATTCAGAAACTCGTCACTTGATACACCTAACCCCTCCACTACTTGAGTACCCTCAGATTCAAGAATATTTATGTCACGTGGATCATCATCAGGTTCACCAGTTATATTGTAGCACTCCATCCAATGTTGAACAACCGTGCTACTTTGATGGAAACTTGTCATCAACACATGAATGTATTCAAAGATCTTAGTCTTGATTACTTGCAAAGCAACAACAATTGTCGTATGATCATCAACAAACTCAAATGTATGGGTGAAACTGGAAGCTAAATCTTCCCAGTCAATTGTTTCTTGTCACAGTTCAATCAATGTATACCATTTTCTTGGTATCATGTCCAAGGTGTGTACAAACTGGTGCACCCATTCTTGTCGCGATGATGTCTCTGATGTCGCACACCAATGCTCAATATGCTTGACATGATTAGTCATTCCTGTATATTTTTACCAGTGTAGAGCACCTTTTCTCCAAATCGGACTTCCAACCATCTCCGGCATTGAGGCCATCCTGAAATCGACTGCTTATGAGCAACCAACCATCTTGTAGGTATAGCCTTCAATGCAAAATCCAGGGCTAACAAGAGCCAAGGTTCAGATACTTTCTCTTCGAACTATGTGAGAAAATATTTCAATTCAGGTAAATCTTCATAGGTAGGTATATCACATACCTCAGTACCTACCCGTCGCACAAATTTTATGATTCTTGCATATTTCCACACTGATACTTCATGTAATTAGTTCTGCCAGTTCTCAAGAGATTTTCCTGAGTCCGACGAGAAGGAACTAATACTTCGCCAACTGAGTTTTCCATCGGCTGTCGGATTAACATAGTAATCCCTCACAAAAGTAATATTGTAAATACAGTCTAGATATCCATCTTGTCCTTCACTATATACTTGTTCGACATATCTATGGCCTTTCAGAGGATCAATTGATACGACCACCCTTAGTTTTGTATCCTCAAATGTTAATATCCTCTTCTTGAAATTTATAATAGTTTGATTGTCAATAGCCCAGTCAATCCCCAGAAGCGTAGGATACATATTTCTATCATCAACAATGTCTATAACTTCAAAATATTCATAAGTCATGAGCCCTTCTATCTCAATAGGAACTTGTGTAAGTCAACCGTCAGGAAGAACCTTCGACTAGTTGGATAATATCGGCTGAACGAGAGACCATACTAGTGTCAGATTTCTCATGTCTGTCTGGTGAGAATATTAACATCGAAACCCAAGTCTAGAATAATATAATCCATGTCATAATCACCTATTTGGGCACTCATCCTTATCTCCTGACCAATTTTTAGTCTTTTTCCAATGTGGTTAACTTTGTTTTCTAGTCACACATCTAACTTAGGTTCTATGACTAAAGTTGCTAGTTTTGCTACAAAATCCTTATCTTCTATTAATGCTAAAAAAATTTTAAATAAATATTTCAATTTACTGACCTTCTTTGTCGGGTTTCTTTGAAATAACCATTCAAATAGTTTAGGCATTTCCAAGATTGGTCCTTCACTTGACATTGGGACAACAAGGGAAGTCGATGCTTGATTTCTGTCGATAAACTCATGACGTGCGTCCAATAACACTTCCTTCTCTTTCTGCACATTAAATGTCACTTTCTTTTGTGGTGTTGATCGAAATATTTGTTGTCCATATGGCGCTTCTTGATATCCTCCAGTCGCAACACCTCCTATTGTTATGATAGCAATATTAGGATCCCTTGGTCCAGTAGAAATATTCTGAATGTTTGGATTGGAATTTTGAGGTGGGTTCTAGTTTCCCACGTTTATGGCCTACCACTTAGCAATCAAATGAGGGAATTCTTGGATAGTGTGGTCCAATGCTTTACAATATGAACACGTTGAAGTAGGATTAGTGCAATATTTATCAAAATGTCTAGGTTTTCCACAATTATAACAAATGATTTGGCCTCTTCCACGACCAAATCCCGATCCTCATCCTTGACCTCTAAAAATACCATCCCTTGGCTTGAGGGTATTGTGCCTAAGCTTTCTCAACTTGAATCTGTTTATCATTTTTCATTAGGTATGTGTTGACTGTTTTCTCCTGTAGCAACTGATATGCTCTGCAATATTTCTCATTGTGACCTACCGATCAACAAAATTTACAATATAGGATGGATGGTGCACTTTATTTTCTATAAATACAAGCATTCATCCGATCGATGTCCTATGGTATGACAAATTCTACACCAGGGAAATCCTTGTGTATTCATCGGATTTGGTGCTCTTGATGCAAGATAATATGTTGGACATGAATATTAATGGCGACCTTCAATTTTCAATCTTGTACAATAGAGTTCCTCATGTAATTCCTTTCCTTTCTTGATGTCTTGTATCTACAACGTGAGGTTATAAAGATGTGACTGTATCTACATCATTCCTGTACTAGTTTCTTCGACTAGTGAAGCCTCGAATTTCATGGAGAGCTTGAGAGCTTCACTTTGGGATAGAATATTTTGTTGCATCAAAGGAATACATATATGTGGTAGCATCGCCACAATAAACCATTCTTTATGTTGGACATCCAACATCTGAAAACTGACTTTGGCCATTAGATTTTTAAATATTTGGTCGAAGTCCCAAACAGACTCAGACGAGAACTGCTAGATCTCTTTTAATTTCATGATGCATTGTGACTCAGACTTAGGTTTATTGAAATATTCTATCAATCCCTTTCGGATCTAATCTAATGATTTCTAAGGGATCCTTGCTGGAACCATAGAGAATTTCATATACCATTCAAGCGCACCACCTATGAGCGTTGTGATCATTTGGGATCTTTTTATAGCATCATATTGGAATTTTTACACTGCCCATACAACTTTGAATAGGAACCAATGTTTCCCAGGTTCCTCTAACCCATTCCCGTTGAATATAGGCAACTTGATATCACTTCCAACCATTCTATGTACTCTTGGTATTGTCATATTAAAGGTTCCACTAGTAGGAATTCCTTGACTACTATTTCCACCATTATGATTGACAAAACCACTAAGTTATGTGTTTTTAGATCCTACCTCAGGTCCTGGATATGTACACGGGGTCGTGGGTATGCCGTAGTCTTGATCTGGATCTGGTACCCCTTCTTCTTCTTCTTCTTTTAGATATAAGTCCATATTCCTCTTCTTCATCGCAATATTCTCCGTCAATATGTGGTGAAAATTTATAGTCCCTTATTTGAGTCGCACTGCAACTTCCCCTTCTTGTCAATAAGTCTTCTCTTTCTCGACCAAAATCTTCTTTCACTCCTCAGGTGTCCACCTTCTTGATTAGTCTCACTATCAATAGGAAACATCTCAACTTATTCTGGTCCATTCTTCTCACAATATTTCTTGTGACATTACCTCAAGTCTCCATGCACAAATACTTATCCCTCGGTCTCCTTTCTCAGAATCCCTTTTTCACATACCGACATCTTTATCCATAGTTTCAAAGATTTCAAATAGCGGTCTCAAAGTTCCTGGAAGAACTCTCTTTCTATTTCACTATATGACTTGATAGTATCGACTGCAATCTCGGTAATATATCCCTCCAAAATAATATCAACCCAGAAGTCGACAGCCCTAGATATAGGATCACTAACTCTTTTCAACCGTTGGATCAACTGAGGACTCCACTCTGTCGGTTCTCTGTATTGAAAATTTTTCTTCGGAGTTGCTAGCTTCAACAACCATTCATGCAATAGGATGGGAAAATCACTAAAGAAAATCTCATGAATGTCTATGTAAAGATATCTTTCCAACCATTCTGTTAGGCTTAGTTGCGATCCTTTGCTTTCTTCCTGTGAAAACTCTTGTGCTTTGTAATCAACCCAATCTTGGATTTCTAGTTTCATCGGGTGCCAAAACATATCCCTGTCACAATGATTCAGGTCCCGACAATAGAACCATTTGTTGGCGTCTTTTCGGTTGATCTAGGTTTACAATTATGGAACCATAGATGAAGGGGGGGGGGGGGGGGGGGGAATGATGAGGTCTCAACCTATATATCTATGGGGACTGTTGGAACCAAGTTTCTGTTGTTATGGAAAGTGTTTTTCTTATCTCAGCATTCATTAGGCCACTTGACAGAAACCAAGGAATGGAATCATACATATATCAAGGAATACAACATATCGATCCATCGACACACATAAATAGCATGTAAAACATATAGATTCTAGAACACATTAATCAATGTTCCATATTATTATATCACTATATGCTCGACACACTTAAACATGTTCATTCATGATAGACATTCATTCATCATAGACATAAAGACACATGTTTAACGTGGAAACCTATATGGGAAAAACCACAAAGGCACTCTTCATATGCCATGTGTGATATTTGAATTCCTTTGGTCTGTGCACATAGCCTGCAAACTCTTCTTTAGATCTTATTTACAATCAATGAATTCTTTACTCGTCTCATGCTCTCTGGCTCAGATCTCTCTCTCCTTTTCTCTCTTCTATCTCTATTCTCTCTATCTCCCAATTTGTCTCTCTTATTATAATAATGTCATCTGCACAAAACTTGGATCAAATTCATAATCTTTTACACTTCTTGATTTAACTGTCGACTATTTCTCAACTGTCAGACGACAGGTTGTTCTACCCACTTAAAACATCCCATTACATTTTAATATCGCAACTATAGGCCCTATTTACAATCAATGTTTATTCCCAAAATAGACTATTAGTCTAACTACCTTTTACCTAAAACTTCGATCGAACTCCTCGTTTCAACTTTCTCTTCTCCTCTTTTGTCACAGCTTCTTCCATCGTGGTCTTTGCTAGTCTTGCGATTGAAATATTCATCTTTCCGAAAAAAAATATGTTTATCTTTTCCTAGGGCCAACAAACGTGTTTCAAGATAGAGTGGTCCCCTTTTATGTATTACATCACTGTGAGAGGTGCTATATTTAACTGGGAAAAGATCCTCTCAGAAAATTTTGAAGAAGCAATGTTGAGTGCACAAAGTGGTTTTTTCAAACGACAATCATAATTTTTCATGTCTTCATATCTAGTGGATGCAGTTTGTGCATTCAATTTGTTTCCAGGTATGGGATGGAATCGGAAATCTAGGGATAACCCTATTAATGTATGTTGTTTGGTTTTGTGGGACTAGAAACACATCAACAATAACAAACATATATGTGAAAAATTTATTCAGTCTCTATACACAATTACTCACGGGACTCTAGAAAAGTGCATGTCAGATAACACCATCACCACAGTGACGCAACTGGGAGATTGGTTCCTCACTGAGGATGGCACGTATTTGCACATATATGGGGAATCGAATCCACCTAGCATCATGCCCAAATATTTTACATATTATGTAGTGTTGAGAGAAATCGCTTGGAAAGTGTTTATAAATGTTAATGGTCATGCATTCAATAAGAACAAGAAAGCATCATGGCCACTCCTGCCAGTGGAGCTTAGATGTTTTCAAAGGTGAAGGAGGCCCTTGAGTTGAATTGTGATTTCAAGAGATATTAGTTTGGGAAAGCATAGTACATGATAAATGGTTGCAAAGTTATGGTGCGGAACCATTATGCTGCCATTGCATATAATTGGGATTACGCACATGACCAATGTTCAAAGGAGGAAATATACAAACAAGTTCTTACTTTGGAAGACCTGTCCAAGAAGATGGGTAAAATAAAAGGTGCCAAAGGATATTCTTCTAGAAAATAAGCCACATAATAAATGGTTGATGTGGAAAGGCTTGGGGAGAAACAATCGAGTCTATATGGGGGGGGGGGGAATCGAAATCATAAATAGAAGAGAACATGGGGCCAAAGTCCAAAAACTCCAGGAATAAAATAAACCTGACAAGGAATCCAGTGCATAAGATCTTTTGAAAGGTTCCAAAGGAGCTTCTTCTATCAAAGAAACCACAAAAGAAATTACTTACAGAGAAAGGACCAGGGAGAAACAAATGAGTCTAGACGGTGGGGCCAGTGAAATCATAAACATAAGAGAATAAGAGTCCAAAGTCCAAAAAATATAGGAATAGAAAAAATCCGACGAGTAAGCCAGTGAAGAAGATCTTTTGAAAGTTGTCAAAGAAGATTCTTCTATCAAACAAGCCAAAAAATAAATGACTTGTGGAGAAAGTCATGGGGATAAACAAACCAATCCATATGGTGGGGGGAAATGAAATCATAAACAAAAAAGAACATGAGGCAAATGTCCAGAAACTCCAAGAACCGAAAAAAGGTGACAAGAAACCCAGTGCAGAAGATATTTTGAAAGGTGCCAAAGAAGATTCTTATAACAAAGAAGCCATAGAATAAATGACTCATGGAAAAAGGCCCAGGGAGTAACAAACGTGTCTAGAGTGGGGGACAATGACCTTATAAGAAAAATAGAACATGAGGCCAAAGTCCAAAAACTCTAGGAACAAAAAAAAGATAAAGAGGAAGCCAACGTAGAAGCTTTATGCAATAAGGAGCAAGAGGAAAATGCCAAGCAAGAGGGAACACAGGAGGTTGAGTTACAATACATGGATATCGACGTTCCCACTTCTAGCTATGGGATTCCAGTAACTGGAGGACAATTCCCTCTAAGAGATATTGGAATTAAAATATACACCCCATCAATAAAAATCTCAATAGCTAGGTCGAGTTCTTATGAGTTCAATCCAATAAAGACACAATTTGTGTGAAAAACAGTTAACAAGTTTAAGATTCCCTTGTGGCCTAAGATTGTCAATGTCTAAGAAGACATCATAGTTGAGAAAATCAACAAGGCTCCTAGAGAAATGGCATCGGTCAATGTGGTCATTTTGATGGCCACATGAGATAATGTAATTACATTTTTGTAGGATGCAGAGTGGGATAATAAAAGGATTATATTTTTGTAAGATCACCTCCTGGAATCTAGGAGGTCAATTGTAGAATTGGGCCACAAAAATGATGCATTGCAGGTAGAGAAAATAAGGCTGTAAAATGACAAATACACCATGAGAAGGAAAATTAATGAGCTATAAGCAGATAAAGTAGGTTTGGTGTCCCAAATAGAGTATTTGCAACATGAGAGGGGAAAGACAACTATAAAAGAATAAGCTTCTAGGGAAGAAAGAAAGGACCTATCAACGTTTCATGACTATGCCATTACACTATAAAAGGAATATTTTCGTGCCCAAGAGCAAGTTACTAATCTATTTTTTGAGCTCCATAGAACAACAATTAAGGTCCAAGACATAGAGGCCAAAGTACCTGAGAGAGTAATAAGAAGATCAAGGGAATGAAAACCAAAATGGACTTTATTGTAGCTTGGCAGAAAGTGAAGATAACCAGTCTCGACAATTCACCCAATAAATCTGAGGAAGAACTACAACTTGATAATGCCACCTTGGATAATTTCCTACAGGTGGGGAAAAATTTGCATAAGGACATCATTGTGTCTCTCCAAAAATGCCAAATTTTTTATGCCTCGATCCAAAAAGTGTTCAAGAGAGGTGCATTACCACCCCGGGGAACCTTGAGCAACCTATATCCAAGGAACATCGACTAATTGAACTCATAACCATGAAGGATGAATATGTGGAAGCAATCAGGAATCTGACCTAGGCCACCCTCGAAGCCTTGTGTGACCATGTAGGAATACCCACCAAGAAGGCCCAACTCATGACCACTTGCCATAACACAATCACTAAGGGGATGAGCACATTGTCAAAGCAAATGATTAATCATGATGTCTCTCTAAGGCTGCTTGAGCCAAGCCACCTTAATGTTATTAACTATGAGTGTGATGTATGGGAACGATCCATTAAGTCCCAAGGAAATCCCCCTTTAGAATCGTACATATGTAATTTTATTTTCTTTTTCTATGTTAAAATGAAATTGTAATATTTTAATGTTGAATATCTTGGGGAGTCGAAAAGTATCAACTAACCCAGGGAATATGGAAAGTCTCCAGACAAATATTTTGTAAAATTATAAATTTAAGGGAAGGGAAGAATAAAGAGCTGCTGGACTTAATTTTTTGGTGGCATGGATGCCGTGACAATATTGATGTGGATCGATATGGAGCTATTTCCTGCTTTTTTGTTCTCTCTCATATAGAAAGAATGTTTCAACCATATGTTTGACTATTCTTACAACCATCAACTTCTGGTTACTATTTAATTTCTCTCATCATGTCTTTGCTTTATACGATTTGTCTATGCAGAGTATTCCTTATTCTAAAATCCACCCTCATTGTACAACCTAATCAATAGCTTAGAGAATTAACATCTATTACAATAATGGAAGTAATGGAAATGGTTTACTTTATTCAAAATTATTTTTCATTTAGTTTTACCCAGGTACTCTGGAAAAGGAATCAATAAGAAACTCAAGTTCCTTCAGAATGGCGATGCTATGATAACATAAAATAGGGTAATAATCAAACATGTTGGATAATCCATAGCTAAAAAATTAAACCAAGTACATTTGTCACATAAGTTATAAATTAAAAGAGACCATTAGGGAACTGAAATTGAGTCAATTACTAAAATATATGAGGCAAGTCAAAAATTATTTAATCATACAAGTGAAAGACAAATTGTAATGGCACATCTATTAAGTTAATATGGTTTCATACGTGAGTTAAATTTTATTCATTGTAATAAATACTACATGGGCCTTAATCATAGTGCATATTGTATATATTTTTCACGAGTCTCTGCACGTCAATCATGATTATATATAATGCTTGAATTTTCCCATTAACCTCGTGAACCCTCACGTGGCCACCTAGAGACATCCTTGAGCTGAAACTAGCCATAAGATTAATGGATGCCAATCTTGCTGCTATGTCAGGAAATAAACAAGGGGGTTTTCAAGAAATTTTCTCCAACTCTTTCTTTTCTCCAAAATTTTCCTTTACTCCATAATTTGTAATTTTTTTGTAAATTCCAACGTGGAAAAGTATTAGATGCACATCCAAGGTGTAACAAAAATCAACTCAGATAAATCATTGACCACGTGAATTATGGAAACAATAATGCAACTAAAACCATTGACAATAATATATAGAAAGCACCAAAGCTTAAAGCGAATAAGACTGTCTGAATACGGTTTGCAAACCTTACCTTGAAATTCAAAAAAAACACACACACAATTCCTTTTGTATCATAAACCATCAAAAAAAATATTCGCCTTCTACAGTTACTTGACATGTAGATAGTCAACACCATCACAATAGATTAACAATATAAAATACAATAGTGATATCAAAATTGATAGCAAGCTATGATAGACAATATTTCAACTATATGAATAGATCTCTTAAGTCAAACCTTTCCTATCGACAACTAGGGAATTGCCGACCAGACCAACTTGTTATGAAGCAGGAAGATGAACATGGGAAGCTCATCGATCTATCACATAATAGTTCTAGCTGGATCACATGATGTTCATATATAGTAATTACTTGCCTCCAAACTTTGATTGCATTAAAAATACATAGCAAGAACAATATAACTCGATGCACGCCCAATACAAGTAAAAAATGGTGATGGATACACAATATAATCTAAATAAATTAATATCCTCAACTTTAGGGTGTTTTCCAAAGTACAAGGAAGGATTTTTATGAGCATATCGATGTATCCAAACACACACTTCCTAGCCAATTTAAGTTCCTTAGAATCTTGATCAACAACTCCATTAACGAATAATGGAACCATGTTGACACCCACATCAACAATTGGTGTTTCCATATCTATCTCAATGAGAGCGTTGACTTCACTAGTTGCTACATCATCGAATGTATCAGGTTCTACATTTTTCAAATTCATGATGAGAAGTACATCCAATTCACCTTTATGGCATGCTTGCAAGAATTTCCACAAATAGACCATGGGAAGTCACATCCTATAAAATTCATACAATACCGGGTGACAAGGTATTTCTTATTGTGATTGGTTTGACTTCTCACCCAATAAGCATGGAATATGCTCTCATGAGGCCAACAATCACTATCAGGAATTTGTTTTGCTTTCTCCATCGAGGATTCAATCTACTTCTCCTTCTTGTAATTATTCAAATAACCATCTTCAACTTTCAAAACACTTTTAAATCAATAATATGATTCAACGTTTTTCAAGAGTTGGTATATCAACCAATCCATTCTGAGGCCACATTTTTGTTTTGTCGATCAGATAGAAATTTAGACTCCAAGAAGCAATGGTATGACTAAACAAAAATATTAGTCTCTTGGTTGGCATGGGGGAAATCATGGCAGCCTTCAAATTCCTAATTGAAAGAACCAAGTTAGTGCAAGGAAAATATTTACTGAGAACAACATCAAATAAAAAAAAAACCATATGTGAACTTACACAATTTACGAACCGCAACCCAATTGGAGTGAAAACAATTCAATAAATTTTCCTCGGTTGTGAAATCCATGAAAAATCTATCCATTTGCTCGATGACAGATTCAACTTTGGGAAAGGAGTTCATGATTTTAACCAACCTATCCAACATATCATTTGCTCATTGCATACTAGAGGACAAATTGTAGATATTTTTTTCCATGCCCTCAATATGTGCTAAACAGACAATATCACCCAACATTGTGTCACCCTCCTCTCAAAGTCAATGTTTTTAAGTGACATGTTCTTACACTAAATCAATTTGCATAATGCAAAAATTAAAGCTAACTCAAAGCATCAATTTACACTAAATCAATTTCATCCAGTGCATTGTCGACCATGAACACATTGACTTTCCAATCGGGGCAGAGTTGGTAACACATGTTCATTAGCACCTCCAACCATGTGGAAATATCGACAGACGCATTCTATGATACAACAACCCAGACAATTGGCACCCCATTTTGTTGGCCATTGAATGCCGCAAGTGTGTACAAATGATATTGCAATATTTAAATAAAATACGGAGTCAACTATGGGATATCAATAATAGTATATCAAAACTCAATCAATACTTTCAAATAAATTCAAAATTAGCATTACTCCATATATATTGGCGCTGAATGCTGAATCCATTCCTATTAAACTATTATGGATAGTTCTTCCATTGTCTCCAACATCCATTTTGCTTGGATGCCAATTATAAATGGGACATTTGGATCATTGGGCTTCTAGAAAAATAAAAAATCATCTGGTCCTTTTTGGAACCAATGGTTAACACTTAATTCATATTTCTTATGCAGTTGATAATTTCCCTTCGTAATGAGAGTATATATGTTTACAACACCTTTCTTGGTCAAGAATAAATCTAACCATGCTGTTCGATATCTATGTCCACATGTCGCTCAATGTGCATTTTACATACAACATCAATTGACACTCCCATAAAAAAACAACTTTCCAGGTAACTAACAATGTCCCTTGAAAGCTTATGACAATACAAGGCCCTAGCATCACTATATGTGTCGTGTTGACCATCCATCCTCATCTTCATGCTCACATGTGTTGTATGTCAATATTTCTATATGGGCATACTGATTGAAAACCTTTACAGTAAAATGACATTAGCATCCCCTTTTTTTCAAAAATGTACCCCTGCATTTATATGAACATGAGTAACTACATTAGAGAGTACAACACCTCAATACATACAAAAAATCATATATATTCATTCATGAGTAACATCCAAACAAGGTGTTCTGAAATACTCATAGCTCATATCACAGGAGAGCAGTATCCCTTTCTCCTGGGGCTTTTCTTACTGTGCATTGGATAGTGCAAGGAGCACCGGGATTGGTTTTATCCCTTTTAACAAAGTTAGAGGCTATGTTCAATGCAATACGGTCAAACAAAATGATGTCTTTTCGAAATATTTCACTCCAAGCTAAATCTTTTCCTGAATAGGTCATGGATGTTGGGTCTTGGACCTCAATGTTCATTATTGTCTTCCATTTTTTTTACTTCCCCATTTTGTATGGATACCTCTAAACAATGTGGGATATACCTCCAAGGTTCTTACACTAGTTCTTATTAAAATTTGGTTGATAATGGTCTCTTATGTCTTCTTTTTGAGAGCTTCAATATGCATTCAATTTAGAGGTCACATACAAAAGTTACGGTAGCCATTGATGATTCCAAATTGAGAATTGAACATAGTCTGAGCAATTTCACCATTAGTCATTAAATTTGTCACAACAATATATCATAGTCTATGTCACAAAGATATATCAAGGGCTTGTCATAAGAATCACTTCATCATTCTCTCCTCCAAATACACACTCTAGGGACTAACAAAATTATATTAGGGTTTTAATTATGAGCATATACACTATACTTTTAAGAAAGAAAGGCGAAGCTAAATTACAAAGAAAAAAACTAGGGACAACGGTAAATTCGTATCAAATAAGATTGAACCTTTCATCATAGATCCTATGAACACTATAGTCTTCATAAAGAAACCAATTCCAAAGGCTCAATTGAAACATTTTCCTACATTCAAAAGGGGCTTACTATGAGGGTGGTCATAGTGAAAAATAATATGTGCACTATAAAGGAGTTTGTCAAAAGAGATTTTGAGAGCTTAATCCTGGGCATTTTTTCTTACAATGGGGTCAATTCAATAATTGGAAGAGAATTTCCCTAGCCATATAGCCTCCTAAGGTTAAGTTGTCAAATAAGAAGCTTGAAAATATAAAACCAAGTATATTAGATAAGATTTGTACCTAAATCACCTATAGGTTTGGAAGCCACATAGTTGGTTATGAATGCCTCCAACAAGGTATTGAACATTATGAATTTGATAACTATCAATTGTGAAGGAATGCTAATTGTTTCCATCATGTTTAATATAGTTTCATCAATGGTCTTGTCATTACTATAACCGAGAATCAATGACAATGGATACTACTCTTCAGGGATTTGGGAGAATGGAAGTTCCAAAGGGTAGGTTAAATTTAGAATGGGAGTATCAATGGGAACGTAATGGTGGGGGTCTTATTTTAACAAGTAATAGATTTCTGAACTCCATGGCCAAAATGTCAAGATTTTTCAAAATTCTTCCTTCAGGGAGCAACACCTTTTCAAGTCTACTTGCTAGCGTGACAACAAATTTGGTGAGAACTATCATCTGAGAACTATCAACTAAGGTCCAAACATGCATAAAACTCTTGCATGTAGGAAATATAGGAGGCATAATACATTCCTAAGGACACAATAGCAAATCCAACTAACTTGCTAAAGGAGCCAAAATTCAATCCAACTTCAATACATGCCACCAAGATTGGTCATGATGAAGTTGTATAATATTTTAAAAAAATATATAAATCAGTGCACATTGGTATTTGTAGTTATAGAGCACTATGTAGCTAGGTGCTTAGACACATGGTAATGAGGTGAATTTATGACTTTTCTCATGGTTTCGATTGAACATAGAGATAATTTTTATTAAAAAAATATGTTGTATGAGTGCATCTCATCCTATACCCTTATAGTATGAAGAATAAGGATATCTTTCATAAAGGGGTGTAAGGAAGGCATGCTTTAAAAGGTCTTTTGCTTCTTCACAATTTGGGATTTTCTTCACAAGAGTTCTAGTAAGGCCTTTAAAGAAAGGAAAGTAGGTAGGTATTATTTTACCTTTCCTATATTCAAATGTGTTACGCCCATTCATTACGTTCTTCAAATTTAAGGGGGGAATAAAGGATATATAGGCGATTTGTCTAAAAGGAGAGATTTCTATACTAGTTTGGGGATCATATAAGTGCAAGGCCCATGAAATAACCTAAGAACATTTGTGGGCCTCGTGAGGCATAAGTTTAGAAAGCTAATTTCTCATCTTTGGATGGCTTGTATTAGCATGTGAGCAGTTCCTTCTTTCTCTTGGTGTATTACTGGTAATGTAGGGTGTTTTTATCCCTATGTATTTATTGGCTATGTGAGTTGAGAGAGCCATGGTTGGATATATTTCATCTAAAATAACAAAAAAATTCAGTTTGATCATAATCTGGTTAAGTAAATCATGTAAATTATGCTATGCTTGACCAACATGTCAGGGATCTTGCCAACCTTTATGCTATGCATATATTCTTATGCAACACTCATTTCCTCATGGATTTAAGGACATTTTACAAAACTAAATTGTTCCAAAATGATAACATTAGAGAGAAGAGGATTTATCCTCTTTGCCAAGGTGTTATAGATAATCTTATAAACTACCTTGTATAATGAGATAGGCCTAAAATCACCAAAATTGAGAGGGTTATCAAACTTTTGAATTAGGGATATAAATGTGGACTTAAAGGAAGGACGCATGTTAACTTTTAGAATTAACTCCTTGACAACCCGCAGAAGATCCATTCCCATGATATCAAAGAAACTCGTAAAAATATTGATCATCTAATCATCAGGACTGAGGATTTTGTCTTTTTTGAACCTATCCATAACACCTTGAATTTTTGCCAGCATGACCATCTCAAAGACCTTATATTTATCCTCCAAGAAAACCAAATGGGGGAAAACGAAGGGGACCTTTATGAGGTCTACAAGATTTGGGTTTGTCGGTTCTTTGTAAATTTTTGAAAAATGTTGTACACCTAAGGTTGCCAAGTTCAGGAAACCTTTCCTAATTACATCACTTAAGTCTCTAAGTTTTGAAATAGCATTGTAGTTTTTTTGGTAATTTCCACCTTGTGAAAAAAAATAGTGTTTTCATCACCCAAGGCTAACCAATTGGCTTTGATTTATATTCTTCAATTTGCTTCACAATCACATAGAAGATTGACATTTTGGAATTCTAACTCAGTTAATGGATTTAGTTCCTCTTGTGAGAGAATTCCTATGTCTAGATCTTCCTGTAATTGTTCAATTTCCAATTCAAGGGTCTTATTTGTCATGTTCCTTATAACGATGTGCTGAGCTTGAAACCAATTATTTTTTGAGTACCTTTAAAGAGCTAGAAAACACCACTCTTTAAGGATGGTTTGCAAGTTAGAGATTATCGAGGTAACTTTACACATTGATTCTTGAAGGATAAACATACTTGGTCCTTTTTTTTCCATTAGTCAATAGGGATAAAATTGTTTCATGTGGTTTGATAGACCCCTTATATTGAAGGAAAACAATTTCTTAGGGCCACTGTGTCGAAGGGATTCCAGTGTCTAATCACCCTAAAAATAGTGAATTTCATGCCTCTTTTAATTTCTTTAGAATCCTTATACTAGGCATGTTTGATGAGCTATTTCCTACAAGGACCCATGGAATCACTATTTTTAATAGGATCTCCCCCTACCTCCCTAGTTTTGACCATACTCAAATAATATTCCATTTAAGCAAATATCATAAGGATATGATCACCGATTCAAGGGAAATGTAGAAAAGAGAAGGGGTGAGATGGGAGGCTGGGAAATGCTGAGGATGAGGGGATGTGCAAAATTGAAGGAGAGTCAAAAGAATGTATTGAAGAAGGAGACTTCAAGGAGGAATTATAATTAATATGCCTTCAATTGGAAAAGTGGAGATATTGCAACTGTGGCTATTTGACAACTGGGAATTTGATGCGAGAGGATAGAAATTAGGGAGTTGATTTGGAGAGAGAGGCATACCTTCATTGAATATGATTGAGACTGAACCAATCAGGAGGGATGATGAATTTCTGAATACTTTTCCATTTGATTGTCTTAGAGCAACATAGATAAAAAATGGACCACCACCCTTTTGGTTGACATCGAGATAGAGAATTCTCTATTGAGAAATCACATCACTTGTCACCTAAGAACAATCCTTACTTCTGTCTAGCGATAAAATTCCAATATCTTGTATAGACCCCAAAGATAATATTTTGTAACTCAAAATATATTCCATATTTCCAACTACAGATTTAGTGGTGGAGTGAACCATCTCTTTCACTCTCTCATCTTCCAATTGAGGGAAATAACCCAAAGGTATGTGTATCGAGTCCTAAAATAGGTCACCCAAAACCCTTAGTCGAGAGTGATTGCTTCCATAGGTATGATATCCCATATCTCCCCAAGGGAAACATTTCTTTAAGGTTGTCAAAATCAAAGGAAAATTTGTAGTTTCCAGATGTAGAATTTAATCCTCTTTCCTCTTCCATACTTTTCATTAGAATGGGAGTGTACTGTCTTCCATAATGTGAACATATTTGTGATATCATTTGTAGCAAAAGGGAATATTACAATAGTCCAATTTTTGTGACTAAACGATTTCACCAATGAATATCTCCATGCTTTTAGATAATCCTTTAACCAAATCAATTAAGACCGACAATTTAGCGATGGATAATTTTTCTTTGTATTTGTAAGAAGGGTCCACCATCAGTGTTCAATTGAGAAAATTTATGATACAACAAATAATCCCATCTAACCAAAATTCAAGTGGGAGTTCATAGAGTTTCACCCATATTGGGATTCCATGAGATATTTCTCATCAGAGGTCTGAGACATGGGTTCTAAAACTTTAAGGTTAACAAATAGGAACACCATAACCACCTCCCATGTAGAATTCAAACGGATTCTTCTTCGGAGATAAATTTGAATCTGAGTCACCCATGTGCAAGTATTAGAAACATGTGTGATATCCCAAAATGGGCTCCCAAGAGTCCTTGATCCACATTTTTAGTGAATGCTTAGAGATCCTAACACCATATAAGCGACCTAATAGGGTTTTCCAAACTAGTTCCATAGTACCTGTAACTTGAATGTCCTCACCAACCATTAAACAATTCCTTGTGTACTTTTTCTTGACTTGTCGATGCCTCTTCTTTGGTATTTCAAGATTTCTCTTGTTAGCTTTGCATCCATAATTCTCAACCTATCCATTGTAGGGACATTGGAAACCAACCAGGAGTTCGATGCTTAGGATTTTTAATACCAAGTCCTCATCATTTTTTTGTGAACTTCCCTCATTATTACACCTCATTAACATAAGAATGCCATTAATGACTGGATACAGTTGGAAAATATGCTTGGAATTGGGATTAGGGTTAGTATGTGACAACAAGGTTGATTCACCAAATTTGAAAGGATACGTGGAAAAATGGAAATATCTAGACACACCTAGTTCGTTTAAGCCTAAGTAAATTTCTTTGGATTCAAGTAATCCTTCTTGAGAGGAGTGTGCATTGGGGATACATTCATATCTAACTAGGTGGGTATCACGATGTACGATATCTATCCTCATAGGAGAAGGGTTTTTCAGTTAAAACGATTTAAATGAACTTTCCTTGTTGATGGTTGTTGATACCATGCTAGGATCTCCATCGGTCCTAGTATTGTTAGGAGTCATCCTTGTTAGAATATTAAGGTTCTCTATTGCCTCCTCAATATCTTTCCTACGCATGTTAGATCCATAACATTCAATGATTTTGGCATGAGATATAAAAAAATTATTTACCCCTCCCACACCTCATCATCCCCATCACAATCCACATGTTCCTCCTCTTAGATGAGCACTAGGATAACTTCCAAAACATCCATGGAGAAAACCCTCCTCGGGGTTCCACGCATCTAGGGTTTTTGTAGAGCCTCATCCCATTCAGTCCTTCATTGTTTCATCAAAATCAATCTATTTCAATAATCTATTACAATGTATCCACCGAATATCAATGCTATGAGTTAATTCTCCATACTCACCCTTAACGAATACTTATGATTCAATCATGTTATTCTTTTATGTTGTTCATCTTCAAACTTCTTCAGGATTTTGTCTTTTGTGAGCTTTACATTTGTTCTCCTTCAATATTCATCTTTATTATTTCTTTTAACTTGATCTTGTACATACAAAATATAAGTATTGTCTTTGTTGAATTCCACATAAAATGTCACCATCCATTGGAATACAAGGGTCACCAACTGTTGTATACACTAGTTGTATAGGATATTTTTTCTTGCACATGGTTAATAAACAATTATTGAATCACCCAAGTTTTCCCCTCCTCCATCATCATCAATCATCCTAGGTTTTATTTGGTTTACCCTTAAACCTATCTTAGGTTTTTGTGGGTTTCCCTAAATCATTACACCATATAAATTTTACATTGGCTTACCCTTAAACATTACATTTCTCAAGTGGTTTTCCACTTACCATGAACCATTCATCACATCAAGTGGTTTTTGGTTGACCACAAACCTTCATTTGTCACAAGTGGGTTTCAATTTACCATGAACCATCAATAGTTAAATTATGGAGGTTTACTTTCCTTATTGGGGCTTACAACCATTACATCATTATTTGACTTTGATAAATTGAAAAACCTTTCATCATACATGTTCATCTTAGGCTAGTCTACTCTTGTTAAAAATATATGACCATGACCACCTTCTTTTCTATCGAACAACATTATCAAGGGAGATCATCAAACTTCTCGGGGATTTCATTTTCTATGGTTTCACTTCAATTTATTTTGCATCTTTTTTTGAACACATGGTATTATGTTCACTACTTATTCTTACCTTGTTTACTTCTTTTTTCTTCATTCATCTAAGCCATTATACTCTTTCTTTTGTTTCTTCTTCTTTCATTCACTTTCATCATGCTGGTTTCTCTTTAATATTCCTTTTATCTTGCTTCATTTGTTCATTCCCAAGGATATGCTTTCTTTTTCTTTTTTTTCTTGTTATTTCATCTTTTTAACATTTCTTTCTTTGGATTCTTTGGTATTTTGTCATCTTCTTTCTCCTACACTGAAAATCTTCTTCATGCAATTGAAATCACTTGCATAAAATATGTTTCCTTGTTGGGATGTGCAATGTTCAATAAGACAACCCATGACAATAAATTTTACAAAGATAATTATTGTATTCTTTCCATGATGTAGTTTAACTTTATTTCGACACTAATGAATTTGAATCACTTAACTTAACTTTAACTTAGCTTGGCAAACTCTTCAACTTCAACTAGATTTTATTTGACAATTTTAATGACTTGGTTTTGACATTGATAATTCTTTTACTCTTCAACTTAACTTGCCTTAACTTTGTCTTAGACTACTGACATCAACTAACTAAAACTTTCATGACTAAGATTTTGCTTAATAATTCTCAATATTTCATGGCTAATATTTGGCTTAATAATTATTAATTACATACTCATTTCTTTAGAATCATTTTATACTTACATTTTTTTATTTGTAAACTGCGGTGGATATTCCACTAGAACAGTTTGTCACAACATATCTTATAACTTTATGCAAAATCTTAGTTATGCAATGTTTGTTAAAGATTTAAGACTCATTATTGTTAGCTTATTCTCATAGATTTCTAAAATAAACTAAAACTAAACGAAAAATAAAAAGAGAAAAATAACACATACACATCCACACCTACATAAATGACACAATATATACCCTGGGAAAACCCACTACGGGGAAAAACCCATTAAGAAGTGAGGACCATGCCTTGTTGTTTTCTTCTCCAATAAACAATGCAAATGCAAAGAAAGTGGTACTCTCTATGGAGATACCTATGACATTGTGGCATGTATGGTTCCTACATGAACTCCTACTTCCTCTATTATGATATAATATCCACTCCACTACTATAGCTCAACTATGGAACAATACAATAATACCATAATAATGGATCCCCTTCTTCTTCTAGTTGTCCAATATTTAACAATGTCTTGATAACCATCTAGGGTTAATTTTAGGGGTTTTGCATGACTCAAATAATGATTAGATTTATGGTTTTGGATGCTATAAAATGTTCTTGAAAGTACACACATGAATCCATATGTAGTGGTAATTAGAGTTGATGCGGAATTCACTTAGTGCCATAGTGGTCTACAAGATATGTCAACTTGTGGGAATCATAACTTCCTCATACTAGCTTTGATTAAGGTGATATTTGTGCCATTGTAAATCTCTTGGAGTCTAGAAAAACTTAGAGGGGGTACAAACTATGTTTGTAAAATTTTAACCCTAAAAAACAACGATTCAAGCCCTCAATTAATGATCCTCAAAAGGTTCTAGACCCAAAATCTGCAAAATAAGACCTACCCCTAAAATGGGCCCCGCAAGGCAATTATTCCAATCTTTCCACCTAGAAAGCACCAAAATAGATGACAAATTACAAATTGATCATTTTGGATTATACCTCCTCATTTGGGAGGATTTTGGTCCCCAAAATATTTTACTAAATGAGGTGAGGAATTTTTTCCTCTACCTTCTCCTTGGAATACCATTTAGCCTTGCTTAAAATTTGTCCCTTTAACCCAACCCGCTAGAGCTCATATTGTCCTCATCTTGTTGTTCTAAATATCTTATGCAAAACTGTATATTCCACTAACTATGTATGAGGCTATGGTGCTAATTCCTCTACAAAAGGTAAGACTTGCTCAGATTCTTGGTCTAATATCAATGGTTCAAAGAATATTATACTTTCCATAGTTAGTACTGAGTAAATGTATATATGGGGGTAAATTAAGTTTGTATGAATTATCTGGTACCTTCTCGAACACTTCAAAAAGACTATACCAAAGTGCCTTGATCTTCTTACTAGGACCTCATAGTATTTCCTTATTCAAGTGCAACCATGATCTGTCTCCCACCTTGAATATTTTCTCAACCCTATGTTGGTCATGTCTAGACTTATACTTTTCCTATGGCTTCTTCAATGTCTCGTGTACTTGCAAATAATTTTTAGCAATCTTATCATTGACTTTTTCAACTTTTAATGCTTCACCTATGGCGTCTTCCCTCCCCCCCCTTGTTTTCCATATACAATGTCTAGAGGTGAAGGTGGTGGATATCCAAAACAAGTTTCAAAAGTGGACTTAACAATGGAAATGTGGACTACTATGCCATAAGAGTGCTATATGTATATAAAATTCTCATCCAAGGTATTTGGATGCATTTGATTATAACCCCTAAAAAGTTGAACAAATGTACTATTCATCGCTTCTCTTTTCTCATCTGTCTATGGATGGAAGGTTGTAAACCTCTTCAACTTAGCATCCATCTTCTCCCAAAGTGTAGTAAAAAAGGCATTAAGAAATTTGGTATGCATTTATGAGATGATTCTTCTTGGTATCCCAAAGTGCACACAGACCTTTTTGAAGAATAAGTTTGCTGCTTCTTAGGCTTTATGGTCTTTGTACAAGGCAAGATAATGCACCTTTTACTAAACATGTCATCTACCACAAATAAATGGTAATGTCCCTTCCTAGTTCTTGGCATGCCATCTACAAAATCCATGGAGATACTATCCCATGGTCTAGTAGGTATAGATAATGGATGGTATATACCTTGAATCCTATTACTAGGTTTCCTTATACAACATAGTATGCATCCTCTAACAAATCGAGCTATATCTTCTTACATTCAAGCCAATAAGCATACCTTTGTAATTAGGAAACTTTATTTCCAACAACAAATTTCCCCACAACTTTGGAGGTGTGAGCCTCTATGATAAGTTGCAATCTATCACCTTTAGGAACAGAGAGCTTTTCCACCTTTTAGAGTAACCCATCCCAAAGATGATAGTCAGCTTTGTTTTCACCTTCTTATACATTTAATTGGCCTTATAGAATATACCTCCTTGAAGTCCTCATCTTTTGTGTATTGATCCTTCTATGCATCATGGGTGAAATCATCTGTATGCATAAGAGTACCCAAAATTGTGATCTTGGAGGTAGGTGGCCTTGAGAGCATGTCGGGAAACTTGTTTATACTACCCTTCTCATATTTGATGATTAAATGGAATTGTTTATAGTGTCAAGTTTGTTGTAGCTTACTCCACACCTAGAAATACTACAATTGCTGGTGATTAGTGTGAATTATGGTCTCCTTTCCATCACTTAGTGCTTCCATTTCTTAACATCTTGAACCAAGGCATAGAGTTCCTTGTCATATGTAGGATAGTTTATGACTCCACCATGGAACATTCCATAATGTTAGAAATGATAGCCTTCCTTCTCATATAAAAAATGCTCCCATAACATATCCACTTGAATATGTTTCCAATTAGAAATGATTCTGCAAGTTTGGAAATATGATAACTTGATTGATATTTTGTTTGAGATCTTCGAAGGATTTCTGTTCATTCTTTTCCCACTGAAAACCCTTGTTGTTGGTTGTTATAGCTTGGTGAGGTTGAACTACAATTGAAAAGGAAACTACGAACTTCCCAAGGTATTATGTTTCCCATAAGAATCTCCTAACTTCAACAAAATTTATAGGAGTTGGCGACTTGGTGATGGCTTCCAACTTTGCAGGATCAATCTTAATTTCTCCTTCACTAATGTCATACCCCAAATACACCAGACATTGTTGAGAAAAATTTCATTACTTAATATTTTCCAGCAGTTGATGTTTGTTTATGGTGTTTAACACTTGCTTGACATGTGCAATATGCTCTTACCAAGTAGTGATATAAACCAATATATCATCTAAATACACTATTACAAATGAATATATAAAAGGACACACTACATGGTTAATTAAACACATAATTGTAGTTGGTGCATTACACAAAACAAAAGGCATTTCTAACCATTCATATAGACCTTGCCTAGTCTTGAAGGCAGTCTTCCAAGTATCTTCTTCCTTCACTTGTACTTGGTGATCCTGATTTGAGATCCAACTTGGTGAAATACTTGGAATGTTACAACTAATCTAGCAAATCACCGATCCTATGCATAGGTAATCGATTCATAAGGGTGATATTATTCATATCTTTGTAGTCAATACACATAATCCAAGTCCCATCCTTCTTAGGTACTATGAAAATAAGTGACACACAAGGTGATGTGCTTAGTTAGATTACTCCCTGCTCTAGCAGTTGCTGTAAATGCTTCTTCACTTCCTTTTCTTCTAGAACAGACTGTCTATTGATTCCCATGTTTGGAAATGAAGAATCATGGAATAATTGTATCTTGTGCTCCACTTCCCTCTTAGGAGGTATCTCTTTAGGATCCTAGAACACTTCCCTATTTTTGTACAAAATATTCTCCAACTGGTGCTTCTTATTTCTAGTACATCCCTCCACAGACAACTTAAATTTTATTGGTTCACATTCTTACTAATTATGTCTTAAGAAATGAAAGAGAAAATTTCTACTTAAACTAATTAGATTCTTTGCTTGGTTGGAATTTACTAGAGAGATATTTGATTTACCTTTGTGCACATTGTGCATTGGTTTTATCTCCCCATGAAGGTTGCAACCCTCATATACATGTAGGGGATTCCAAACACTACACCACAAACAACTAGTGGTACTACATGTACCTCCACTTCATCAATACAATATGAACTTATAAGAAATTTAATCTTGCACTATTTAATGACCATGAGTTATGCATCCTTATTTACCCATCCTAGTGGGCAGGGCCTTGGATGATCATGAAATTCCAATCCAAGCTTACTTACTGGGTCTTCTTATATGATATTGTACTATGAAATAGAACAAATAGAGCATCCACTTTGGTGTTTTGACTTGAATCTTTATGTGGAAGAGTTTCACCATCTCCTTCTCTTTTTTGGTATTGAGGCTACTTAGATTCACCTTCATCTACATTGTAATACAAGTAATTTTCTCATATATATCTAAGCTGCTATCTATCTGGTTTCTTGAATCCATTGCCAACATGTTCTTCTCCTTAGTACCCTTCTTGTGGTTTTTTGGGTTCAACTCTAGATGTAGCTTCTGACACTTGTCTTTAGTGTGACCATCATTGTTGCAATGTTTGTAGTGTTTTTTCAAATCATTTCACTGATGTGTCGGAAATGTAGTATTCTTATATTTTCTCTATTTATGAGTGGTCCCAAGCCCAATTTGTTTTCTTCTCAATGGGTTGGGCACTATCGGTTGTGAGACAATTTCTAGAGCCTCTTTAACAATAGGTGTTGGGGAAGGAAGCTCCATGCCAGATTCTCCTAGAGTTCTAGCGCTTGAAACAAAAATAACCATACTCTGATAAAACAACTTCGGCTCAAACCATTGTAGATAGATAGCTCAATGCAATAATTTAGTCAGCTGGATGCAATGGAATGACCAAGTTTTTGGTGCGAAGATGAAATAGGTTGATGCATGCGAAAACTCGTTCACTCACACAGTCCTACAATCATAATGGAAAGTGGTGGTGGTGGATGCTATCACATGGAGAAATATTTCTAATCATTTCAATGAAACCGCCAATCAAACCAATACTTCACCTATCAGTTCAATGACAGTTATTGTGAATTAATGGCAGATTAGACAAAAAAGCATGCCGTCGAAATCTCCTGTTGCCTTAAATTAACTACTATCCAACTATCACTTGTGACAAAATTCCATCGTGCGACAACAATCCTTCTCTTGTGACAGTCATATAGTTTGTGACAACATTCTATACTTTGCGAAAAACTCATAAAGTTGCAACAAAACAATAAACTTGTGACACAGTACTAAACATGCGACATAGTACTCTACTTGCGACATAGTACTAAACTTGCAACATAGTACTAAACTTGCAATTTTTTTAACCTCTTTCTTCTCAGTCGACCAAAGTGCGACTATCCTGATAAGGCTTTAGATGAATTCTGTTTTCCAGCCGCTTGAAAGGTGTACCATCTAATTTCTATAATCCGATTGCACCTCCTTTAGTGATATGAATTAAAACATATGGTCCTAGCTAATGTGTTCAAAACTTGTCAGGATATTTCAAGAATTTACTATCGTATAAGAGGACAAGATCTCCGATCTGGAATTGCTTAAACTTAATGTGACGGTCATGCCAAGTTTTCTATCGATCCTTCTCGACACACTAATGATAGCCTACAATAAAGCGATCTTCTTCCAACTGTACTAGTTGTGACAATATTTCTTCTACAACACCAACATCTGTCATCTTCGTAATCTCAACTATCCTGAGACTGGGTACCATATACACTAGGGGCATGACAAATTCTTGTCCATAAACCAATCTAAATGGAGTTTGTCCTGTCAACTTTTTACATGTTGTGCGATAAGCCCACGATACTATAGGTATCTTCTGATCTCAATGATATCTTTGAAAATTACATATTTTTGTCAATGCATTCTCCAAGATATTATTGAATGCTTTGAAAATACCATTCGCTTGTAGGTGAGATGGTGTTGTCTTTTGGTGCTGGATCAGAAATTCCTCAGTTAATTTTTTAATCAACTGATTCACAAAATGTGTTCCTTGATCGCTTATCAAAATATCTTGGCATCCAAATCAACTCACTACATGTTTGAACAAAAAATTTGCAGCAGTACAATCATTTACTGGTGCTACTTCAACCCATATAGTCAAGTAGTTTGTCACAGTGACAATGTAATGTGCACCGGTCCGTTATCCTGGTGGGTTAATGGGACCCACAAAGTCAACCACCCATTTATTAAATGCTTGCAAATTCACTTGTGGTACCAATGACATCTCATTTTATCATGGCGGTTTTCCAGTTCTTTGGTAAATATCACATCTGTAACAATAATATTGAGCGTCTGCATGCATAGTATGCCATCGCAATCCTTCTTGTAATAGCTTGCACACTGTTTCTTTTCCTGCATAGTGACCTACTGCGACACCAACATGCATTTCATTCAATACCACCGGTCGATCATATTCTAGAACATGACGACGAAGTAGTTCATCTGGTCCCATCTTATATAGTTATCCCCCGACCAACAATAAATCTGTAACTTTCACAATTAATTGCTTCTTCTGTGTTGTAGTAAATCCTTCTAGTGCATATCCTGTAGTTAAAAGATGTACAATATCACTGTAGTGATCATCAATCGTCTTAATTGCAAATAGCTATGCATCCAGAAGATTATTGTCGAGACTCACATGTTTTTCTCCACTTTCTAACCTCAACACATGGTCTGTTCCTGAATTCAGTTGACCCGGTTTAACAATAATTTCAAATTCAAATTCTTGGAATAAGAGAAGCCATCGACAAATATCCCCCCCCCCCAACACTGGCTTATTAACCAGATACTTCAATGTAGAATGGCCTGTATAAATCCTGAAGTGTCCTCCCAACAGACAATGTCGACAATTTTGGAGAGCATATACCATAGCAAGTCCTTCTCTTTCGGTAGTAGTATAAATATTTTCCTCCATTGACATTTTTCTACTAGAAATTGAAATAGGGTGATCAATAGAACCCTCTACTAGATGTGCAAGTACAACGACAAGCACAACAGATGACGCATCAATGTGTACATGAAATTTTTTTTGCAGTCTGGAAATACCAATATAGGTGCTGTAACCATATTATTTTTAAGAACATCCAAACTCTCTTGACATTGCTCAGTCTATTGGAACTTGATACCTTTCTTCAACAATTTCTCCATAGGGCTTGTAAAATCTGCATATCCTATGATGAAATTTCAATAATACCCTTTATATCCCAAGGTATTTCTCAACTGTTTCATTGTTGAGGGTGGTGGTAGGTCGACAATAATCAAAATATTGGCAGGATCCATCAATATTCCATCGTGACAAACCACATGACCCAACAAGATTCCAAAAGGGGCACAAAAAATGCACTTCTTTAAATTAAGGGAAATTTGGAACTGTCAACACTGGTTAAGCATCATTCTGAGACTCTCAATGTGATATTTTACTAGCCCATATACCGTCCATAGATCCTTAAAGCATCTACAACTATTCTAGAAAAAATAGCAAGAGCATTCTTGAGTCCAAAGGGAATTAACGTACAGTGGACGCATCCCCATTTTTCCGCAAAGGTAGTTTTGTACTGCTATTCCTTTGCAATCTTGATCTAAGGGTAACAAGAGAACACATCAGTAAATGCATATACTTATTGTCCTTCGATGCTCTCCAACACTTCATCTGTAAATGGGGTCGGAAATGGATCATGTACACATGCATAATTTGACTTCCTCAGGTCGACACAGATACATACTTCACCAGTTCTCTTGTCTTGTACTGCCATAGGACTAATCCATTCAGATTCCTCAATAGGCTCTATAATTCCCATATCTATAATTATGTCTAACTCTATATTGACTTTTTCTTTATATCTTGGATTGAGTTTGTATGGTTGATGTTTGATAGGTTTGGAATCAGGTTTCAGGGGAATCTTCATTTCTAAATTTTTTTTGGAGAGAAGATCCCAGAATTCATGTAATAAGTTAGTAATATTTCCTATGGTCTCATCATCCCAGTAGTCTCCTATATTGGAACCTTTGGAGAACCAATATTTACTTTCTTTATTTTCACAGGATTCAGAAACTTGTCACTTGATACACCTGACCCCTCCACTACTTGAGTACCCTCAAATTTGAGAATATTTATGTCACATGGATCATCATCATCAACTTCACCAGTTATATTGTAGCACTCCATCCAATGTTGAACAACCGTGCTGCTCTGATGGAAACTTGTCATCAACACATGAATGTATTCAAAGATCTTAGTCTTGATTACTTGCAAAGCAATAACAATTGTCATATGATCATCACCAAACTCAAATGTATGCGTGAAACTGGAAGCTAAATATTCCCAGTCAATTGTTTCTTGTCAGATTTCAATCTATGTATACCATTTTCTTGGTATCATGTCCAAGGTGTGTACAAACTGGTACACCCATTCTTGTTGCGATGATGTCTCTGATGTCGTGCGACAATGCTCAATATGCTTGACATGATTAGTCATTCCTGTATATTTTTTACCAGTGTAGAGCACCTTTTCTCCAAATCAGACTTCCAACAATCTCCGGCATTGAGGCCAGTCTGAAATCGACTGCTTATGAGCAACCAACCATCTTGTAGGTATAGCCTTCAATGCAAAATCCAGGGCTAACAAGCGCTGATGTTTAGATACTTTCTCTTCAAACTATGTAATAAAATATTCCAATTTAGGTAAATATTCATAGGTAGGTATATAACATACCTCGGCACCTACCCGTCGCACAAATTTTATGATTCTTGCATATTTACACACTGATACTTCATGTAGTTAGTTCTTCCAGTTCTCAAGAGCTTTTCCTAAGTCCGACGAGAAGGAACTAATACTTCGCCAACTGAGTTTTCCATCAGCTGTCGGATTAACATAGTCATCCCTCAAAAAAGTAATATTGTAAATGCAGTCTATATATCCATATTTTCCTTCACTATATACTTGTTCGACATATCTATGGCCTTTCAGAGGATCAATTGGTATGACCACCCTTAGTTTTGTATCCTCAAATGTTAATATCCTGTTCTTGAAATTTATAATAGTTTGATTGTCAATAGCCCAATAAATACCCAGAAGCGCGGGATACATATTTCTATCATCAACAATGTCTATAACTTCAAAATATTCATAAGTAATGAGCCCTTCTATCTCAATAGGAACTTGTGTCAGTCGACCGATAGGAAGAACCTTCGACTAGTTGGATAATATCAGCTGAATGGGAGACTATAGTAATGTCTGATTTCTCATGTCTATCTGGTGAGAATATTAACATCGGAACCAAAGTCTAGAATAATATAATCCATGTCATAATCACCTATTTGGGCACTCATCCTTAGCTCGCGGCCAGTTTTTAGTCTTTTTCCAATGTGGTTAACTTTGTTTTCTAGTCACACATCTAATTGAGGTTCTATGACTAAACCTACTAGTTATGCTGCACAATCCTTATCTTCTATTAATGCTAAACAACTTTTAAAGAAATATTTCAATTTACTGACCTTCTCTGTTGGGTTTCTTTGAAATAACTATTCAAATAGTTTAGGCATTTCCAAGATTGGACTCGACATTGGGACAACAATGGAAGTCAATGCTTGATTTCTGTGCATCCAATAACACTTCCTTCTCATTCTGGACATTAAATGTCACTTTCTTTTGTGGTGTTGATCGAACTATTTGTTGTCCATATGGCGCTTCTTAATCTCCTCCAGTCGCAACACCTCCTCTTGTTATGGTAGCAATATTAGGATCCCTTGGTTCAGTAGAAATATTCTGAATGTTTGGATTGGAATTTTGAGGTGGGTTCTAGTTTCCCATGTTTATGGCCTACCACTTAGCAATCAAATGAGGGAATTCTTTGACAGTGTGGTCCAATGGTTTACAAAATGAACACGTTGAAGTAGGATTAGTGCAATCTTTATCAAAATGTATAGGTTGTCCACAATTATAACAAATGATTTGGCCCCTTCCGTGACCAAATCCTCGTCCTTGGCCTCTAAAAATACCACCCCCTAGGTTGAGGGTATTGTGCCTAAGCTTGCTCAACTTAATTTGTTCATCATTTTTCATTAGGTATGTGTCAACTATTTTCTCCTATAGAAACTGGTATGCTTTGTAATATTTCTCATTGTGACCCACTGATCAACAAAATTTACAATATAGGATGGATGGTGCACTTTATTTTCTATAAATACAAGCATTCATCCGATCGATGTCCTATGGTATGACAAATTCTACACTAGGGAAATCCTTGTGTATTCATCGGATTTGGCACTCTTGATGCAAGATAATTCATAAATGTTGGACATGAATCTTAATGACGACCTTCAATTTTGAATCTTGTACAACAGATTTCCTCATGTAATTCCTTTCCTTTCTTGATTTCTTGTATCTACAACGTGAGGTTAGAAAGATGCGACTGTATCTGCAACATTCCCATACTAGTTTCTTCGACCGGTGAAGCCTCCAATTTCATGGTGAGATTAAGATATTCTATAGGATACTATATTTTGTTGCATCAAAGGAATACATATATGTGGTAGCATCGCCATAATAAACCATTCTTTATGTTGGACATCCAACATCTGAAAACTGACTTTGGCCATTAGATTTTTAAATATTTGGTCGAAGTCCCAAATAGACTCAGACGACAACTGTTTGATCTCTTTTAATTTCATGATGCATTGTGACTCATACTTAGGTTTATTGAAATATTCTATCAATCCCTTCCGGATCTAATCTAATGATTTCTAAGGGATCCTTGCTGGAACCACATCGAATTTCATATACCAGTCAAGTGCACCACCTCTGAGGGTTGTGATCATTTGGGCTCTTTTTATAGCATCATATTGGAATTTTCACACTGTCCATACAAATTTGAATAGGAACCAATGTTTCCCAGGTTCCTCTAACCCATTCCCGTTGAATATAGGCAACTTGATATCACTTCCAACCATTCTATGCACTCTTGGTATTGTCATATTAAAGGTTCCACTAGTAGGAATTCCTTGACTACTATTTCCACTATTATGATTGACAAAACCACTAAGTGATGTGTTTTTAGATCCTACCTTAGGTTCTAGATATGTACATGGGGTCATGGGTATGCCGTAGTCTTGATCTGGATTTGGTACCTCTTCTTCTTCTTCTTCTTTCAGATATAAGTCCATATTCCTCTTCTTCATCGCAATATTCTCCGTCAAGATGTGGTCAAAATTTATAGTCCCTTATTTGAGTCGCACTGCAACTTCCTCTTCTTGTCGCAATAATTATTCTCTTTCCTGACCAAAATATTCTTTCACTACTCAGGTGTCCACCTTCTTGATCAGTCTCACTATCAATAGGAAACATCTCAACTTATTCTGGTCCATTCTTCTCACAATATTTCTTGTGACATTACCCCGAGTCTCCATGCACAAATACTTATCCATCGGTCTCCTTTCTCAGAATCCCTTTTTCACATACCAACATCTTTATCCATAGTTTCAAATATTTCAAATAGCGGCCTCAAATTTCCTGGAAGAAATCTCTTTCTATTTCACTATATGACTCGATAGTATCGAATGCAATCTCGGTAATATATCCCTCCAAAATAATATCAACCCAGAAGTCGACAGCCCTAGATATAGGATCACTAACTCTTTTCAACCATTGGATCAACTGAGGACTCCACTCTGTAGGTTCTCTGTATTGAAATTTTTTTTCTTCAGAGTTGCTAGCTTCAACAACCATTCATGCAATAGGATGGAAAAATCACTAAAGAAAATCTCATGAATGTCTATGTAAAGGTATCTTTCCAACCATTATGTTAGGCTCAGTTGCGATCCTTTACTTTCTTCCTGTGAAAACTCTTGTGCTTTGTAATCAACCCAATCTTGGATTTCTGGTTTCATCGGGTGTCAAAACATATCCCTATCACAATGATTCAGGTCCTGATAATATAACCATTTGTTGGCGTCTTTTCGGTCGACCTAGGTTTAGACTTTTAGAACCACAGATGAGGGGGGGAAGGAATGATGAGGTCTCACCCTATATATCTATGGGGACTGTCAGAACCAAGTTTCTGCAGTTGTGGAAATGGTTTTTCTTATCTTAGCATTCATTAGGACACTCGACAGAAACCAAGGAATGGAATTGTACATGTATCAAGGAATACAAAATATCGATCCATCAACACGCATAAATAGCATGTAAAACATATAGATTCTAGAACACATTAATCAATGTTCCATATTATTATGTCACTATATGCTCAACACACTTAAACATGTTCATTCACGATAGACATTCATTCATCATAGATAGAAAGACACATTTTTAACGTGGAAACCTACATGGGAAAAACCACAAAGGCACTCTTCATATGGCATGCGTGATATTTGAATGCCTTTGGTCTGTGCATACAACCTACAGACTCTTCTTTAGATATTCTTTACAATCAATGGATTCTTTACTCATCTCATGCTCTCTGGTTCAGATCTCTCTCCCCTTTTCTCTCTTCTATCTCTATTCTCTCTATCTCCCAATTTGTCTCTCTTATTATAATAATGTCATCCGCACACAACTTGGATCAACTTTATAAGCTTTTACACTTCTTGATTTAACTGTCGACTATTTCTCAATTGTCGGACGACAGGTTGTTCTACCCACTTAAAACATCCCACTACATTTTAATATAGGAATTATCGGCCCAATTTACAATCAATATTTATTCCCAAAAAAGACTATTAGTCTAACTACCTTTTACCTAAAACTTCGATCGAACTCCTCATTTCAACTTTCTCTTCTCCTCTTTTGTCACAGCTTCTTCCATCATGGTCTTTGCTAGTCTTGCGATTGAAATCTTCATCTTTCCGAAAAAATTGTGTTTTTCTTTTCCTAGGGCCAACAAACACGTTTCAAGATAGAGTGGTCCCCTTTTATGTATTACATCACTGTGAGAGGTGCTATATTTAATTGGGAAAAGATCCTCTCGGACAACTTTGAGGAAGCAATTTTGAGTGCACAAAGTGGTTTTTTCAAACAACAATCATAATTTTTCATGTCTTCATATCTAGTGGATGCAATTTGTGCATTCAATTTGTTTCCAGGTATGGGATGGAATCGAAAAGCTAGGGGTAACCCTATTAATGTATGTTGTTAGGATTTTTGGGCCTAGAAACACATCAACAATAACAAGCATATATGTGAACATTTTATTCGGCCTCTATACACAATTATTCGTGGGACCCTATAAAAGTGCATGTCAGATAACGCCATCACCACAGTGACACAACTGGGAGATTGGTTCCTCGCTGAGGATGGCACGTATTTGCACATATATGGGGAATCGAATCCACCTAGCATCATGCCCAAATATTTTACGAATTATGTAGTGTTGTGAGAAATCGCTTGGAAAGAGTTTGTAAATGCTAATGGTCATGCATTCAATAAGAACAAGAAAGCATCATGGCCACCCCTGCCGGTGGAGCTTACATGTTTTCAAAGGTGAAGGAGGCCCTTGAGTTGAATTGTGATTTCGAGAGATATTAGTTTGGGAAAGCATAGTACATGATAAATGGTTACAAGGGTATGGTGCGGAACCATTATGCTGCAATTGCATATAATTGGGATTACGCACATGACCAATGTTCAAAGGAGGAAATATACAAACAAGTTCTTACTTTGGAAGACCTGTCCAAGAATATGGGTAAAATGAAAGGTGCCAAAGGAGCTTCTTCTAGAAAATAAGCCACCGAATAAATGGTTCATGGGGAAAATCTTGGGGAGAAACAATCGATTCTATATGGGGAGGGGGGGGGGGGAAATGAAATCATAAATAGAAGAGAACATGGGTCCAAAGTCCAAAAACTCTAGGAACAAAATAAAACTGACAAGGAATCCAATGCATAAGATCTTTTGAAAGGTTCCAAAGGAGCTTCTTCTAGCAAAGAAACCACAAAAGAAATTACTTACAGAGAAAGGACCAGGGAGAAACAAACGAGTCTAGACAATGGGGCCAGTGAAATCATAAACATAAGAGAATAAGAGTCCAAAGTCCAAAAAATATAGGAATAGAAAAAATCCGACGAGTAAGCCAGTGAAGAAGATCTTTTGAAAGTTGTCAAAGAAGATTCTTCTAGAAAACAAGCCAAAAAATAAAAGACTCGTGGAGAAAGTCACGGGGATAAACAAACGAATCCATATGGCGGGGGGAAATGAAATCATAAACAAAAAAGAACATGAGGAAAACATATAGAAACTCCAAGAACCGAAAAAAGGTGACGAGAAACCCAATGCAGAATATCTTTTGAAAGGTGCCAAAGAAGATTCTTATAACAAAGAATCCATAGAATAAATGATTCATGAAAAAAGGCCTAGGGAGTAACAAACGAGTCTAGAATGGGGGAAAATGAACTCATAAGAAAAATAGAACATGAGGCCAAAGTCCAAAAACTCCAGGAACAAAAAAAAGATAAAGAGGAAGCCAGTGTAGAAGCTTTATCCAATAAGGAGCAAGAGGAAAATTCCAAGCAAGAGGGAACATATGAGGTTGAGTTACAATACATGGATATTGAAGTTCCCACCTCTAGCTATGAGATTCTAGTAACTGGAGGACAATTTCCTCTAAGGGATATTGGAATTAAAATATACACCCCATCAATAAAAATCTCAATAGCTAGGTTGAGTTCTTATGAGTGTAATCCAATAAAGACACAATTTGTGTGAAAAACAGATAACAAGTTTAAGATTCCCTTGCAGCATGAGATTGTCAATGTCTAAGAAGACATCATAGTTGAGAAAATCGACAAGGCTCCTAGAGAAATGGCATCAGTCAATGTGCTCGTTTCGATAGCCACATGAGATAATGTAATTACATTTTTGTAGGATGCAGAGCAGGATAATAAAAGGATTAGCTTGTTGTAAGATCACCTCCTGGAATCTAGGAGGTCAATTGTAGAATTGGGCCACGAAAATGATGCATCGCAGGTAGAGAAAATAAGGATGTAAAATGACAAATACACCTTGAAAAGGAAAATTAATGAGCTAGAAGCAGATAAAGTAGGTTTGGTGTCCCAAATAGAGTATTTGCAACATGAGAGGGGCAAGACGACTATAAAAGAATAAGCTTCTAGGGAAGAAAGAAAGGACCTATAAACGTTTCATGACTACGCCATTACACTATAAAAGGAATATTTTCATGCCCAAGAGCAAGTTACTAATCTATTTTTTGAGCTCCATAGAACAACAATTAAGCTCCGAGACATAGAGGCCAAAGTACCTAAGAGAGTAATAAGAAGATCAAGGGAATGAAAACCAAAATGGAGTTTATTGTAGCTTGGCAGAAAGTGAAGATAACCAGTCTCGACAATTCACCCAATAAATCCGAGGAAGAACTACAACTCGATAATGCCACCTTGGATAATTTCCTACAGGTGGGGAAAACTTTGCAAAAGGACATCACTGCATCACTCCAAAAATGCCAAATTTTTTATGCCTCAATCCAAAAAGTGTTTAAGAGATGTGCATTACAACCCCGAGGACCCTTGAGCAGCCTATATCCAAGGAACATCGACTAATTAAACTGAGAACCATGAAGGCTGAATATGTGGAAGCAGTCAAGAATCTGACCTAGGTCACCCTCGAATCCTTGTGTGACCATGTAGGAATACCCACCAAGAAGGCCCAACTCATGACCACTTTCCATAGCATAATCACTAAGGGGATGAGGACATTGTGAAAGCAAATGATTAATCATGATGTCTCTCTAAAGTTGCTTGAGCCAAGCCACCTTAATGTTATTAACTATGAGTGTGATGTATGGGAACGATTCATTAAGTCCCAAGGAAATCCCCCTTTAGAATCGTACATATGTAATTTTATTTTATTTTTCTATGTTAAAATGAAATTGTAATATTTTAATGTTGAATATCTTGGGGAGTCGAAAAGTCTCAACTAAACCAGGGAATATGGAAAGTCTCTAGACAAATATTTTGTAAAATTATAAATTAAAGGGAAGGGAAGAATAAAGGGTTGTTGGACTTAATTTTTTGGTGGCATGGATGCCGTGATGGTATTGATGTGGATCGATATGGAGCTATTTCCTGCTTTGTTGTTCTCTCTCATATAGAAAGAATGTTTCAACCATACATTTGACTATTCTTACAATGATCAACTTCTGCTCACTGTTTAATTTCTCTCACTGTGTCTTTGCTTTATACGATTTGTCTATGCAGAGTATTCCTTATTCTAAAATCCACCCTCATTGTACAACCTAATCAATAGCTTAGAGAATTAACATCTATTACAGTAATGGAAGTATTGGAAATGGTTTACTTTATTCAAAATTATTTTGCATTTAGTTTTACCCAGGTACTCTCGAAAAGGAATCAACAAGAAACTCAAGTTCCTTCAGAATGGTGATGCTATGATAAAATAAAATAGGGTAATAATCAAACATCTTGGATAATCCATACCAAAAAAATTAAACCAAGTACATTTGTCACATAAGTTGTAAATTAAAAGAGACCATTAGGGAATTGAAATTGAGTCAATTACTAAAATATATGAGGCAAGTCAAAAATTATTTAATCATACAAGTGAAAGACAAATTGTAATGGCACATCTATTAAGTTAATATGCTTTAGTATGCGAGTTAAATTTTATTCATTGTAACAAATACTACATGGGCCTTAATCATAGTGCATATTGTATATATTTTTTATGAGTCTCTGTACGCCAATCATGATTATATATAATGCTTGGCTTTTCCCATTAACCCCCTGAACCCTCACGTGGCCACCCAGAGACATCCTTGAGTTGAAACTAGCCATAATATTAATGGATGACAATCTTGCTGCTATGTCAGGAAATAAACAAGGGGGTTTTCAAGAAATTTTCTCCAACTCTTGCTTTCCTCCAAAATTTTCCTTTACTCCATAATTTGTAGATTTTTTGTAAATTCCAACATGGAAAAGTATTAGATGCACATCCAAGGTGTAACAAAAATCAACTCAGATAAATCATTGACCACGTGAATTATGGAAACAATAATGCAACTAAAACCATTGACAATAATATATAGAAAGCACCAAAGCTTAAAGCGAATAAGACTGTTTGAATACGGTTTGCAAACCTTACCTTGAAATTAAAAAAACACACACACACAATTCCTTTTGTATCATAAACCATTAGAAAAAAAATATTCGCCTTCTATAGTTACTTGACATGTAGATAGTCAACATCATCACAATAGATTAAAAATATGAAATAAATAGTGATATCAAAATTGATAGCAAGCTATGATAAACAATATTTCAAGTATATGAATAGATCTCTTAAGTCAAACCTTTCCCATCGACAACTAGGGAATTGTCGACCAGAGCAACTTGTTATGAAGCAGGAAGATGAACATGGGAAGCTCGTCGATTTGTCACATAATAGTTCTATCTGGATCACATGATGTTCATATATAGTAATTACTTGCATCCAAACTTTGATTGCATTAAACATACATAGCAAGAACAATATAACTCAATGCATGACCAATACAAGTAAAAAATGGTGATGGATACATAATATAATCTAAATAAATTAATATCCTCAACCAATATAACTAACTTGAGACAATAGGGGACACATTCTTTGATCGAGGGAATCCCCTCTTCTTCGAATATGCAAATTGAAATGGTTCATCTTCAAATGGGAAGACATTTACATCAATATCTAAGGCGTGATTCCAATTGCTTCTTCCTCTTTTATTTGCAGGGTTGAGGAAACTCTTCTTTCGCTTCAAGGATGACTCAAAACCACTCAATCCAAATGCAAATTGAAAATCCATAATTCGTTGATTATTGGATCCATCTAACATGCGTTTAATTAGGGCCTCCAACTTTAGGGTGCTTTCCAAAGTACAAGGAAGGATTTTTATGAGCATATCGATGTATCCAAACACACACTCCCTAGCCAATTTAAGTTCCTTAGAATCTTGATCATCAAATCCATTAACGAACAATGGAACCATGTTGACACCCACATCAACAATTGGTGTTTCCATATCTATCTCAAAGAGAGCGTTGACTTCACTAGTTGCTACATCATTGAATGTATCAGGTTCTACATTTTTCTTCAATGTCAACTCCCAACTGCATAATGAGAAGTACATCCAATTCACCTTTATGGCATGCTTGCAAGAATTTCCACAAACAGACCATGGGAAGTCACATCTTATAAAATTCATACAATACTAGGTGACAAGGTATTTCTTATTGTGATTGGTTTGACTTCTCACCCAATAAACATGGAGTATGATCTCATGAGGCCAACAATCACTATCAGGAATTTGTTTTTCTTTGTCCATTGAGCATTCAATCTACTTCTCCTTCTTGTAATTATTCAAATATCCATCTTCTTTCAAAACACCTCTAAGTCGATAATATGATTCAACGTTTTTCAAGAGTTGGTATATCAACCAATCCATTCTGAGGCCACATTTTTTCTGTCGATCAGATAGAAATTTAGAATCCAAGAAGCAATGGTATGACTTGACAAAAATATTAGTCTCTTGGTTGGCATGGGGGAAATCATGGCAGCCTTCAAATTCCTAATTGAAAGAACCAAGTTAGTGCAAGGAAAATATTTACTGAGAACAACATCAAATAAAAACAATCATATGTGAACTTACACAATTTACGACCCACAACCCAATTGGAGTGTAAACACTTCAAGAAATTTTCCTTGGTTGTGAAATCCATGAAAAATATATCCATTTGCTCGATGATAGATTCAACATTGGGAAAGGAGTTCATGATTTTAACCAACCTATCCAACATATCATTTTCTCATTGCATACTAGAGGACAAATTGTAGATATTTTTTTCCATGCCCTCAATATGTGCTAAACAGACAATATTACCTGACATTGTGTCACCCTCCTCTCAAAGTCAATGTTTTTAAGTGACATGTTCTTACACTAAATCAATTTGCATAATGGCGAAATTAAAGCTACCTCAAAGCATCAATTTACACTAAATCAATTTCATCCAGTGCATTGTCGACCATTAACACATTGACTTTCCAATCGGGGCAGAGTTGGTAACACATGTTCATTAGCACCTCCAACCATGTGGAAATATCGGTAGACGCATTCTATGATACAACAACCCAGACAATTGGCACCCCATTTTGTTGGCCATCGAATGCCACAAGTGTGTACAAATGATATTGCAATATTTAAATAAAATACGGAGTCAACTATGGGATATCAATAATAGTATATCAAAACTCAATCAATACTTTCAAATAAATTCAAAATTAGCATTACTCCATATATATTGGTGCTTAATGCTGAATCTATTCCTATTAAACTATTATGGATAGTTTTTCCATTGTCTCCAAAATCCATTTTGTTTGGATGCCAATTATAAATGGGACATTTGGATCATTGGGCTTCTAGAAAAAGAAAAAGTTATCTAGTCCTTTCTGGAACCAAAGGTTAACACTCATTTCATATTTCTTATGCAATTGATAATTTCCCTTCGTCATGAGAGTATATATGTTTACAACACATTTCTTGGTCAATAATAAATCTAACCACGCTGTTCGATATCTATGTCCACATGTCGCTCAATGTGCATTTTACATACAACATCAATTGACACTCCCATAAAAAAACAACTTTCCAAGTAACTAACAATGTCCCTTGAAAGCTTATGACAATACAAGGCCCTAGCATCGCTAGACGTGTTGTGTTGACCATCCATCCTCATCTTCATGCTCACATGTGTTGTATGTCAATATTGCTATATGGGCATACTGATTGAAAACCATTACAATAAAATGACATTAGCATCCCCTTTTTTCACAAATGTACCCCTGCATTTATATGAACATGAGTAACTACATTATAGAGTACAACACCTCAATACATACAAAAAATCATATATATTCATTCATGAGTAACATCCAAACAAGGTGTTCTGAAATACTCATAGCTCATATCACAGGAGAGCAGTATCCCTTTCTCCTAGGGATTTTCTTACGGTGCATTGGATAATGCAAGGAGCATCGGGATTGGTTTTATCCCCTTTAACAAGGTTAGAGGCGATGTGTGAAGGGATCAATGCAATATGGTCAAACAAAATGATGTCTTTTCGAAATATTTCACTCCAAGCTAAATATTTTCCTGAACAGGTCATGGATGTTGGGTCTTGGACATCAATGTTCATTATTGTCTTCCATTTTTTTTACTTCCCCATTTTGTATGGATACCTCTAAACAATGTGGGATATACCTCCAAGGTTCTTGCACTAGTTCTAATTAAAATTTGGTTGATAGTGGTCTCTTATGTCTTCTTTTTGAGAGCTTCAATATGCATTCAATTTAGAGGTCACATACAAAAGTTACAGTAGCCATTGATGATTCCAAATTGAGAATTGAACATAGTCTGAGCTATTTCACCATTAATCATTAAATTTGTGTTGTTCAGGAATAAACACCCTTGTAACCTAGGGTCTGGGGTTACCAACGTACTTCTAAAACTTGCAGACAATCAGCTTTAAAGTACAGAAAGGAAATAGGAAGAAATGTTGGACTCACCCGATTACCGACGGTTGATCCAAGCTTTGTCTTCTCTCGCTCTGCTTCTCTCCAAAGCTTTTAGGGATGCACCTCCTTTACTTGCAAAGAGAAAATTCTCCAAGTACAATCTTATATATGTATATATGACAGGTTAGATAAACAACACATATAGTTCTTAATCAAATATATTCATCAACCATGATACATGAAAGAGACTCAACACAAAGTTGGAAGAAGAATTCTCTTTATTAACAATCAGTGAATGAGATAAGTGTACAACCCAACGCCTGAGACAAGGACTCCTCTGCAACCAAAGGAATCTGAGTTTTGCTGCTCCAAAGACTTCTGAAGATATACCACCAGCATAACTTTGCTCTCCAAGATTCATCCTATTAATGCCCTCCCCGAGGCCTCTATTTATATTTTGGGAAATAGAGTTGTTTCGAAGGTTGAGACAGTTGAGATGGTTAATGATTAAGGATCAACTAATCTGCATTAATCGTGTTTTATATTTTTTAATGTCGAATGGATGTGTATGGGACTATTGATATAGGCAACCCGCGTATGACACGCGAGTTTATTTAAGGGAAACCCGCGTATAGATCTGTACGTGGGTTGCAATGAGAATAGTCGCGTACAGTACATGGGTTATCAACAGATATAGTCACGTATGTACATGAGTTTCAGTGGAGATAGTCGTGTACGACAATCAACACATAAAAAATTAAAATGGCAAGCTGGTTAAAGGGTAAATGCATCTCATGTCATGCCCATCTATAGTGTTTAGGAAAAATTCAATCCTATAGTGTCCTTTTGTGTACCACAATATGGAAAGTCGGCACTCGGATGGAGAAGTGCCATTTGGGTTGATAACAGATGCCCCCTAATTTGTGAGGTCAGAGGGAAGCGATGGCCGAAATACATTATAATCATTATCTTTGGAGAACTCAGAAATCTAATGGAGCAGAGATAGTACCTGAAACAAATACATAATATTGTCATATACAAAGTCATATATGAGGATGCTATGTTCAATATACTGGAACACTAGCTCCTTTACAATATTTGAATACATCATATAGTACGGGTACAAGACCACGTATATTACAAAGGTGGATTGAAGCCAAAATATACAATAATGACGAGTCTTCAAAGATCTGGAAGAAATGTAAATAGGTACAACATAATCTTGCGCAACTTAGTCCATAGATAGGAAACCTAAGGTCTTCATAAACAATCCCAAAGAACTAGTACAATCCAAGCCATGTGAATAGATGTAAGTTGAAGTCGAACATGGAGCAGATTCAACAGATTGTCAATCAATAGGTGATAATCGATAACTGAAGCAAAGGAATTCACCAATAATGAGAGTGAATCCTGAGGTATGATCGTCAAAACTCTAGGTCTTCATTGTCAGGAAATGCTGATGTGGAACCATATTGTGATAAGGAAGGCAATAGATCCTCCAACGGATCACAAGAGTGACTGGGAATTGGGTAAAGGAAGGGAGACATAAGTAATAACAGATACGACAATGATGGAATTAGGATATAGATCTGATACTGGGTTAAGTCCTTGAACAATGAGCATGACACAGAGATGACCCAAGGCATCTTTTTAACTTTACATATAGAACAACTAAACTTATCTTCCATGTATGAGACATGATCAGATTCCCCAGGTAGAATTGACAAGAGGAGGAGTAAGAAACTCGAAGTAATAGCTGAACTGAAAGTGAACACTGAGACATGAGTATCGTAAAAAACAGAGAGTGCTATGTTCAAGGATGACATGCTGCCACTAACTGAAAACCAAAAGAAAACTTCTTCCTTACCTTCCCTGTTGAATTTTAATGAGTCCAGGAAAGTCAACTCGAATCTCTCTTCATTTTTTGACGAGCTTGAAGAGAAGAGGGAATAATGCTTGATAGTGTCACTGATTCGTGGATTTTATGAGCCCAAACTAGTACATGCTCAGTTGGTGTTTTCATGTTTAGAGAGTTTGAAAACTCTGAAGAAGACTCCAGGGGGGTGCTTTTTCGTCCAATTTAATCTCCTGAGGACGAAAAAGTATAAAACATACCACAGAAGAACTCTCTTAACTTCCGTAGAAGAAAATGTGAACCTTTTTCGTACTTAGTCAGGGAGGTCCGAAAAAGGTTAAATTACCACCTACCTAATGCTCCTTCGAGAGCAGCATATGGCTTGAGTTTTACGAGTGTGAAGGAATGCAAGATCACTTGAAAAGATCCATTTGAGTACGAGAAATGGGGCTTACAACAATAAACTCGATGCTTTGTTCTTGGTGTTTAACAAGCATGACAAAGACATAAAGTACACTTGGAATCTTTTTCATGTTTAGGTCCAGAGCACAAAAAAGAGAAAACTAAGCTCATACCGAGAGTTCCTTTTCCGTAAATTTAGTCCCTCAGGTCCGGAAAAGTGATAAACATGTACCTGAGAATACTCTTTTCAATTCCGTAGAAAAGAGAGTGATCCTTTCTCGTATTATTCCACATGGTCCGAGAAAGAGATAACCTACCACCAATGTGGATGCCCATTCACGTATTCTTAACAAGCTTGAACATACAAGTTAACTTGGTAGTCAAGTCTATTTTAAGGAGTCAGACCCAGGCCTAAAAAAACTCCATAAGGGCGGGGAGTCCTATGAAGGGATAGCTTGTAAAAAGAGACCAAAATGAGGTTCAATTTGGCGTGAAAAATAGCTAAAAAGATTCCCCTATACCTAAGACAGCTGCAACATCAGTATCAAAAGACAAAATAGGTTCTAAATGAGGATACTCATGAGAGGAAAGCTCTATCCACGGAAGAACAATGGTAAAGACAAGGAGCTAATGGTTAAAAATACCATAGTCCGTGGTCAGAATGTTAATTGCTAGGTTTAAGATGGAGTAGGTATAAATGCATAATGTAGGTGAAACGACAAAAAACCATCCTATATGAGCAAAAAACACCTTGAAACGATGATAAACTTGTTACAAGGAAAAAAGATATGGTATTAGTTTTATAAATTATGAACTATAGGGAAAAACCCACTTGAAAAATAAATTTTCTATAAATAGTTCAAAACATAAATAAAAACTCACCATTTGGATTTTTAGCCATAAAAGACAAGTTTTCACCTCTACCTTCAATTGCTCGGTGTGGACAATTCGGTGGACCATTTCCAAATCCGCGAGTGTCAGGTAATACTACACTCCATGCTCTTCAATTTGATCCAAGCAATTATCAAAATTAAGCCCTAATTTGATGTTTTTAAGCGTCCTCAACAAAGAAACACTATGTACGCGGGTTTGCTATATTGAAAGTCGCGTACACGCATTCTATACGTGGCATTAGAGTAAATTTCAACTCAAAATGGGCCTCCTAAAATGAACTAATAAAATAATAGTTAAATAATAAAATAATATTTATTAATTTTGGAGGAAGAAAAGAAAAAAACTACTTTTTTGTTTGTATTTTTGACATATCTCCCTGTGTTTTTACTCAAATTTCGATCGGAAGAGCTTGTTGGATGCGGAATTAAATTCTGCATCCAATGAGTACCCACTCGGCATACTTTTGACAGACCCAGCTACCCCAAAAACAAGAAATACCTAAAAAAATGGAATGATGACATCCTTATTCCGTCAAAAATACAAACAAAAAAAGTAGTTTTTTAATGATACCTATCCCCAAATTTATATTAAAAAAGTGCTTAAGACCTATACGGTATTTCAAATTTAAAGCAATTTCATTGGCTAACACATGATGACATGGAATTTGAATAAAAGTTAAAAGGCCCATTTTGAGTTGAAATTTCCTCTAATGGTTTCCCGAAGGACAGTCACGTACAGTACGCGACTTGCCTTAATAGACAGTCGCGTACACGTGAGGTGGAAAAGAAGCATATAGGGTCAAAATTTTGAAATTTGATATGAAACTAAAGGTTTGCAATTGCTTGTTTACCAGGTTGAAAGATGGTGCTTGAGTGGAGGGAGCACGAACATGAAGATATGGACCAAGAAGCACTCCAAGATGACCCCACCGTGAATTTTTTATGTTCAAGTGGGTTGTTAAAGTTTTTATGTACCTCACCTATGTGGGCCAATGTCTGCCTCTTAGAGTTCCTGATAAATTATTGGGATAATGACTTGGGCATGTTTGACCTTCAAGGTGAGTCCTTGGAGATTACTTCAGAGGATGTCTATTTCATTGCTGGTCTATCACGACGTGGAGCTCCGGTAAACTTGGAAGGCACCTATTGTAAAGGAAAGTATCCTATGGCTAGGGTTTAAGAGGTCATCAACGTACTGGGGTTGAAAGAGAGATGCACAATGTTCAACAAGTATATATAAACAATATTCATAGATGAGAAAGGTCCACACTTGACTAATCGAAGGCTGGTCCAAGCTTTCTCTTCAATCCTCTTCTTGCTCCTCTCGCTCCAAGAGACCTGCAAAACAAGATATACCTTCCTCAAACCATTATGACCACATATAAAACAATGATAATCAAATAAACATGGAATAAATGATCTGAATAACATCATCATATGATCATAAACAAAGATTCAATCACACATTGAACAATGATTTGGGAAGAAGAAGGACATCACATCTTTATTAATCTTGAAAACAAGTACAAGTATACCTTCTCTTCAAGTTTGGCACCTCACAAAACCTTGATCCGGTTCTGCTGCTTCTCTTCTCCAAAGAACTTAGCCTCCAAGCTCTGCAACACAAAGGGAAGACTTCCAGGGCAAAGGTGTGGGCAAAGAGAGTCCCGATTCCTCCAGCATAACAATGCAGAAATTCAAAGTCCCCTCTCATGGCCTTTCCTACTTCTATTTATATGGGTGAAATGAGGTAGTTTTGGAGGTTAAAGAGGTTACAACAGTTAAAGAAATTAAGTTAAATGACTTAACTAACTTCAAATTAACGTGTGTTTTTGTGTTTAAATGCTAAGAGACACATTCACGGGTATGTAGTAGAGAAACCCGTGAATGATTCACGACTATGTATAAGGGCAACCCACGAATACATAGATTCACGACTTGCTACAAAGGAGACCCGCGAATGACTCGCGAGTTGTATAGAAGGATAGTCGCGAATACATCCTAACATGTCA